>PVIU01009407.1:24163-76657 GCA_004026605.1 Ondatra zibethicus
TGCTGGTTTTCCTGCCCATGCACACAGTAGAATGACTGCACAGCTGCTGGCTTTCCTGCACATATGTGCAGTGGCATGACAGCACAGAGGTTTGAAGCAGAATCCCAACGATTTTCTAAACAAGATCTTTCCACTGAATTCTTCCTTGGGGGAAACACCAGACTTGGAGGCTGAGCTTTTGAAATTCTTTCTGGAAAATGCTCACTGTTGTCATTTAAAGATGCCCAGCCCATTCATCAAGGCTCTCTGAGCCACTTAATGTACAGAACTGGGCCTTGTGAGCTGTTAGTATTTTTATTATTTACAAAGATACTGTGGCTATTATTAATCATTCGTACATTATTGTGATGCTCTGTCAGTGGTTTTTTGATGAGATGAGCATGGGTTTATACTTCTCTTGTTTCTTTGTTTCCGTGTCTTAGTCTTTCCACATTTTATCCATTTCTATTTATAAGACTAGACATTGTCTTTGCCTTAGCTCATGGAAGATAGAGAGTTCTAAACCCAAAATGTCATACTGAATTTAGAATTTTGACATATCAATCTGGAGGAGGTGACTTAGCCATGGTGCCTTCCATCTTTTTCTTTTTGTTTTTTCAATTGAACCTCACACAAAACTGGGTTCTTTTTGTTGTTGTTGTTTTGGTTTTTTTTTTTTTTTTAAGACAGAGTTTCTTTGTGTAGCTTTTGCAGCCTAGAACTTGCTTTGTAATGCATAGCAATAGAAAACAAACTAGGACAAAGCACACTCAGTAATGTCCTTATTATATAGCTCTCTGCATTAATCATGAGCTCTCCATTATCCAGGCAGAGTCCTACTGAACTTACAATTGTTTGCATTTTATGGCTATACTCTTGAAAGACTGTGGCCCTCTTGTCTCCCTTAACAATGTAGTGATCCCATGATGAACAGCAGCTTACCATGCTGTATGATGTAGGATGTCCTTCTGTATGCTGTGACTATGTGTTTCTCTTTTTGGTTGATGAATAAAGCTGTTTCAGTCAGGCAGACTATACCTAAGTGGGGAATCAAAACAAAGATAAAGAGAGAGAGAGAGGAAGCAAGGTGTGAGTTAACAAGCCACAAGCTTCATGGTAACATATATACTCTTGTTTAAGGTATTATGTTTATGCAGCTCATTTAAAAATGTAATGTATGGCGGGTGGTGGTGGCATATGCCTTTAATCCCAGCACTCAGGAGACAAAGGCAGAGAGACCTCTGTGAGTTCGAGGCCAACTTGGTCTACAAGAGCTAGTTGAAGGACAGGCCCCAAAGCTACAGAGAAACCCTGCCTCAAAAAAACAAACAAACAAAAAAACCCTGTAACATAAAAAAAATAGATTAATAGTCATCTATAGTAATCAAACTTTTAGTCATGTTAATTAGATTTTCTAGATATACAGAAATATATTTAAGTTAGATAGATAATCTTCAACTATTCAAAGATCTATAGAATATGGCATTTAAAATGTTTTAAGAACTTAGACTTTCTCGACAGTGAGACATGTCTGCTTCTGGCAGCACCAATTACTTTAGAGAGAATGATGGGCATCAAAAAACTAGTTAAGGAATTTGCCTGCAGTGTGACAAGGCTAGCCATTTGGGCAAGAAACTGCTCTTGCCTGGACTGCTTGATGGTATGCTGTATGAACTGGACATACAGGATCCACAGGGGAAGGACTGCTGAACTTGCTAAGATGGGATGGTCCTTCAGGGTTCCTGCTTCACAGAGAAAACGCCACACATTCTGTAGGACACAAAAGAAATGTGTTGCTCTCACTGTTAATAAAAACCTCGTTGGCTGATAGCTAGGCAGGACTTTTAGGACAGAAGGAATACTGGGAAAAAGAAGGGTGGAGTCTGAGGAGTCTTGAGCCAGACTCAGAAGAAGCAACATGGGAAGTTTATAGATGAGGTAAAGGAGCCTCAGGATAAAACATATGTTAGTAGAAATGGGTTTATTTAAGCTGTAAGAGCTGGCTGACGACAAGCCTAAACTATCAAATACGCATTTATAATTAATGATAAGTCTCTAAGTGGTTATTTTGGAGTAACTGCCAGGACACAGAGATACTCCACCTATACATATATACGTGCTAATAATGGTATCAAACAATATTTCATTCCAGTCAGTATCTAGATAGAAAGAGTTTGGGAAAATTAAGTTATTGGCCCCCAACTATTCATGTATGTAGATCAGCAATTAATCTTACTTTACTGAAATAGTTTCTACTTCACATATTACAGACTCAAGAATCTTAAGTAACATGTCTAATTTGTATTGGTTTCAGAACAAAGCATTTTGTAAATGTAGAATCAAAAAATGATCTGGATGTCCCTACTATTCCCACACTGAACAGATGTGTAGAATATATATATATATATATATATATATATATATATATATATATATATATATATATATATATAAAATAACAGATGGAAAAATGAAGAAGAAACTGGGGTATATGGCTCACGGTTATATTTACTATAACAGAGCACAGTGTTAAGAGGGTGTTCTGTTTATTTTTACTTTTCTCACTGAAACACTTAACAGAAGCATAGCTGTTCCATTCCCTGAGACTTGCGAAGAAGAAATGAGCGTATATGGAAAAAGAATCCATTTCACTATTTTTTATAGTTTTGTATCCCAACCAGCAGAACTTTAAAAATACAACTGCTTATGATAGATCCTCAAAAATATTTATGCCCATAATTTAGCAATTCATTAAACAGTGGTTTTGAATGCCGCATGTCTGCCTTTCTGTTTCTTTCTAAAAATGAAAAAATATTTTAAAGATAGTATCGCATTTTCTCATCAAAGGGGTTAGTTCCTCTGGAAATATCTTAACGTAGCTGAATTAATCATCTTCTAGGTACTAATTACATACAAAATGCAAATCAGTTTTCCTTTAAGATTTATTTCAATTACTTTTATTTATGTGTTTATTTATCTGCATCTATGTTATTTTCAACCGTCCATGTATAGTACGTGCACAGTGCCCACAGAGACCAGAAGACAGTGACAACCTGGGGTTGTTGTTGGTGGTGAGCACCCGACATTGCTGCTGGGAATCGTAACTCCTAAGGTTACAATATTGGGGTTCAGTACGAAGGTCAGAAAGGCATAACAGCCATCCACTGACTCTTACCTCTATCTCAGGCTGAAGTGGCGATCCTGCCTTCAAAATCTCAGAACGAGACTAACTGAGAACTGTCTCCTCCCATCTTATATTCCTCACTACTACCCAGTTTCTACGACCAGCTAGTGTGGCTACAGGGATTAAAGGTGTGTGTCACCATTGTCTGGTCTATAAGGCTGACCAGTTGGACTGTTTTACTTTCTGATCTTCAGGCAAGCTTTATTTACTAAAATACAAATGAAACATCACTACAGGGCACAGGGGCCTCAACAGCTCTAGACCTCACCTACTGACCCTCCTCCCTCCACAGAGCTCACAGACTGGGGTGTGTCCCATCCGTAGTGGCATTCTGGGACCTGAGGGTGAGACCAGGCCCAGAACCCCGGCAGACAGTTACCTGCCGCAGTCCAGGAAGAGACTGATGGTGACTGAGGTCCCACTGCTGACATGTGGTGGCTTCTTTGGATACTGTTTGATGCCCCTGCCACCTCTGCATGTGAACTGATGGGCTGTAGCCCTCTCATCTCACCGGTGTGAATAGAGATGGAGAAGCTGGCCTGTTAGGCTTTCGTCTGCTGCCGGTTCATCTATTTTTATTGCAAATCAGTTAGGAATTCCGTGCCCGCTGGAAAGTGGGTCTGTGCGCTGGTTCGCCTGGTACTTCGGCTGTAATGTTTAACTCAGTCTGAAACTTTAGAATGGAAACTATAAACTTTCTATCGGTGTCTGCTTGAATATTTGTGGATCTATAAATCAGAAAGCCCAATGTGTGTGCAATGTTTTCCTATCTTGGGGTAGTATTAATCCAATAGTATATAAAATAACTTAAATATATATATATATGTCTATATATAAATGTTTGTAAGAACTGAATAATCTTTTTTTAAGTCCCAGAAAATAAGAATATTGAATTTCCATTGTTCTTAAGTTATTAAAAAATCTTATAGAATTTTTCTCAGAAGCACTTTGCAATTCTTGACTTCTTTCTCCTTGGTTGGTCTCTATTTCACCTCTTTTATCCTTCTTTGGCTTTCCTCGCTGGCCCTGTTGCATTTTTCCCTCAAGACCCCTCTGCCTTCCTTGGCCTCAGAGTGCTTATCTACTTGCAGATGTTTAGAAAGCCATTCCCTGACCATGCTCTATTGGTGACATCCCTGGCTGTGCGGCTGGCCGCCTGTGGGTGGAGGAATGGATTATGTGTGGGAGTTTGGATATGTTTCTAGAACCATGACCCAGATCTGGTCTTGTTACAAACTCAGTGAGGTTGTGATTATTCCATCTCTCTCATACAAATCCTTCTCTTTGAGACGAGACTGTATGCAACAGTTTGACCAAGAGACTCAGATATTCTTGGGTGGAAGGGGACGCTGACACAGAGAGGACTTGTGCTTTAGTTTCTAAGTCTCACCTGGATGGAATAAGGAGAGTAGGAGGGAAGGGAATGAACTGATTGATTTTACCTCGCTGTGACCTGGCAAGCAGCAACTTAAGGGAAGGAGAGTTTACTTTGCTTAGAGTTTGAGCTGGCCCAGTGCATGGAGGCGGGAGAAGCAGGAGGCTGTGTGAACCGATGCAGTTCATCGATGCAGAAGAAGTGTGGAGGTCGGAATGGGAGAACCCGGTCACATCTGCAATCAGGAAGCAGCCTGACTCCATGGAGTCATTTCCTCTGCAAGGATCCACAACCTTCTAAAACAGCACCCGGTAAACACCAAGTATTGAAATTCCATGAGCTTGTGGGGCAGTTCAAACTTCAGCCACAGCAGGAAGCGCTCAAGTAATAAATGTGAGAAGAGGGACTGGAAGTTTGTGTTTCAAAAATGTAAATGAGAGGGAGAGGTTGTATGAGAGGGAAGGAAGGAGGAGCAAAATGTAATGTTGCCTGTGTGGAAGTGTCGTGATAGAACCCACTCCTTTGTACGGGAACTAAAACCTTAAAATACTATCCAAACAGGAAAAAACAAAACACAAAAAAATCGATCTTGCCACTGTCTGTTGTTGTTCATCGGTGAACTCATGAAAATGCAAATGTGGAAGAAACAGCAATCATGAGCTGCATATTTTTGCAAGCCCTTAAGTACTCAGTGGACCTTAGCTATGAAGAAGGTTAGCCAATGAAGGGTTTGCCACCATGTTGACAAGCTGAGTTTGCTTGGTCTTCCGGACCCACGTTGTGGAAGGGCGGAACCTACCACTGCCAGGCGTCCTCTGACCTCCTCCCGATCAGCGTAGCAAGCACGCTCCTCTGTCCACCCACATGAATTAACTCAAGTTTGAAAAGGAAGAAAATATTTTTAAATAAATTTAAAAGATGCTGTGACTCACACGTTTGAGAAAACTGGCTGACACCCCAGGTGTATCACTTGCTGTATGGTGGGGCTGTACCGAAGGCCCTGAGTCACTAAACGCTCATGAGAAAGTGTGTTCACACAGCACAGGGATCTTCAGTTCTAAATATCCAGCAGATGGATCATGACTGTTGGATATAACACACCCTAAGCCATTTATACACAGCGGTCCATTGAAAATCTGGTTTCATTTCTTTGTTTTTAGGAACATTTATCGTTTCTTTGCTTGAATCTTTCACTTTTTTATACATCTTTATTTCTCCTTAATGTCTGACCCTCTCTATGTTCTCTGAGTTTAATTTAATAAGGGGAAAGATGTGTGCTATTCCCAGGTGTCCCGAGGAGGTGAAAGTGACCCTGGGCAGGAGACACGTGTATTTTTGAGGTGTCGGTTGGAAGAAAGAGAGAGTATGGGGCTAATTAGCATCCACTAAGCATCAAGGTGTTCTAGGCACTCTGCTATTTGATTTATAATTTTTTATATCTAATAAAGCTAAGGCATAACTAATTGTTGAATATTGTTTAATTGTGGTTTCAGTTAACCTATCTCATAATTTTCCATGTCTCACTCCTGCCCTCACCCCAGCTCAAACCTTTAACTCCCAGCATGCTCTCTCCCTGTTCTTCCATTTCACATCTCTTCTACTGTCTCCTATTATATTTTTATGGGGTTTTAGGATTACAGGTTCCCAAATAGCTTTTTTTGTGGACATTTTGTGTTGGCTAAGCTTCCCTGCTCTTGGCTCTCCCCATCTCTACCACTTATTGCCCGCTGAACATTTCTGCCTCCAGGTAGTTTCACCTTTGGATGTATGAAGAAGTACCTGCATGGGTGAACAGTGTTGGCCCTAGAAGACGTTGGTTATTATAAGAAAAATTCAGTGCCAGACCAGGGATATTTTTTTATTGTTGGGTTATTGATCAGGGATCCTAGAAGAACTCAAAACAATATAGGCTATTATCATGGTTATTTGTTGCCCACCATAAGTTCATGGTGAGACTCTTTTGCTGAAGATACCACAGAGAAACCAGTCTTGGACTGATCAGGAAAAGCTCTCCCTGCTGGATAGCAGTCATGATTCTGGAAAATGCTATGTAGAAAGTTAAATGAGAAAAATATCAAAGGGTTTAGCTATCACTGTGCCCTTCATGCTACAAGATTCACCTATCCAGCAAAACCTGCCCATTGGTGTACAGAGGCATATGACTGTTTATGGGTTAACCACTGATCTCTTGATTTAATTTGAGGTCTACTCTACAGAAGGAAATAATGCCTGGTTATGCAAATATGTTCAAAACTTGTGGATTGGGATGTTAGAGGCCCTAGGGACCTATATTCTTTATTTATCTAAATAGTTTTCTAAATATCTATGTTTATACCCACAGATTGATTCTGATATAAATTTGATCAAGTACACTATATACATGTACATAATTTCCAGAAATAAGTAAACAAATTTTCTTTAGAATAGTATAATTTCATCAATATCTTCTGAAGCAATGTTCTGATAGCTAAGTTATAAAAATTAGCCAGGAACCCCTCAACAGAGGAAACACCACCTGCTCCTTTCACACATCTGAGCCTTCAGCTCTGGCTGCTTGGTGTTGGCAATGTCAGCAGCATTAAGAGGATCAGAAGAACAAAGTCAAGTTCTGCACAGCATTACTCCACCTTCCATACTGGGAGACCTAACTGTTCCCCTGACAGGTTCTGAGCTTGTTATGAGTTCAATTGCTCATGCAATTCTCCTCTCCACTAGGAAAAAATGTAACATACTCCTTTTTTATTATTGTTGGGAACAGACTGAAGCAGTTCACAGGCAGGATGACAAGAGCATAATTGTTTGTTTCAGAATTCAGCTTCATTCAACAGCTATTACAGAAGACCGTGTTTGGAAGTCCATGGTTAATATATGGAAGGTGATGATGATCCACTCTGAAAATTCCATGTGAAAGTCTCTGATTGCTAATTTGATCATTGGTTTCAATAAGGATTACCTGCCAGATAGGCAAAAAAAGAGTCCATTTTTATTCCCATAAAGTTTCACTAGAAATGACTTTTCACATACATGGACATGGATGTCATGACTTCATGAACCATGATGCCATGGCGGGCATCAGCTGTGTGCAGTAACTGTTGGGTACACCATGGCCAGCCCAGATATCTGTGGCATTCTGGGTTTCCTGGCCGCTCTGGATTTCAATGTCATGGCTTCCCTGGTGTTTGGATTTCTTCTACTATGTATATATTTTCCATGTAGCCCAGCATCCAAGTCTCACACCTAAAGGGTCAATCCCTTACTATATGGAGTTTAAGTAAAATTCCACATCTCCTTCCACAGTGGTGCCTGTACCCTAGACACACACGTCCTATTTGGTGCTTTCTCGCATATAGATTATTCCTGCAGACATGGAGACAGTTCCCTTGTTGCTAATGACCCAGGCAGGCCATCTTGTTTGATTGTCTCAAACATTTCATTGTTCGATGCCTATCTCTGACTGTGGGATTTATGAAAAGGTAACCCTGTTTCCCTGAACTAGAATGTCTTCTAAGGAAAATGATGCCAAATTAAAGTAACTTGAGTTCTCAGCACAGAGTTAGAGCTACCTGCCATTGCTTGTATATTTGTCCCTCAAAAGGAATTGGAGGACAGATGAAGACCCAGGCCCAGCATGAAGCTGGGCACAGCTACTTAGAAATGACCAGGCCTACCCTACTTCCCACCTTGTCCTTGTCAATGTCTTGGGGTATGGGTACTGCGACAGGGGCAAGAGACTTAGTTCTAGGTTCTGTTCACAATTGCATAAGTTCAGGGATGTGCTTGGCAGGTATCCGCTCTGACTGTAAATGTTTTTAAAATGCTTTGCATGAGTCTTAAATCCTGCCTCATCGAATCTTCACACAGAAGTTCATGTGGCAACACACAAAATGGTTAGACTCATCCCATAATCATTTGTGGTCATTTTTAGGGGTAGTCAAATTCTAGACAAAATTTGTGACATGCATATAAGCTGCTGGGTAAAATAAAAAACAAAAGTCCAAAAAAAGTGGGGAATGGGAGAATACATGGGCTAGAGTTTACTCTGATATTGTCCCAGACACTAGTGATGTGGGATGCCCTTCTGTAAGCTATGAATATGTCTTGTTACCATTGGTTAATAAAGAAGGTGATTTGACCAATAGCCAGGCAGAATATAGCTACGCAGGAAATCCAAGCAGAAAGACATGGGAAAAGAAGGTGGAGTCAAGGAGATGTCAGCAGTTCCTGGAGAAGCAAGATGGGAGGTAACAAACCACAAGCCTCACATAAAATATAGAATAAAAGAAATACATTAATTTAAGTTGTAAAAGCTAGTTAATAAAAAACTGGAGCTAATAGGCCCAACAGTCTGTAGCTAATGTTAAGCCTCAGAGTGGTTATTTGGGAATTGGCGGGCAGGAGAGAAACCTCCAGTTACACACTAGACTCTTACTAACTGTCCCTAGTTGATATTCCAGCTAGGAATTTGGGCTTCTGGAAAACTGTCAATGATAATTCTTCAGACTTTTTAGAAAAGTTTAGAGACAGGCCTCTGAAATCCATTGTCTTGCCGTCTCCCTTCCACCCTCCTTCCTTTTCCTTTATTCCTTCATCTTTTTGTTCTTTCCATTTTTCCTTCCTTTCTTTTTTTTTCATAAAAATATAGCCAGGAGTGGAAAGGCGGTTGGAACATAAGATGGATTCGTGTTTCTCCAGCTCTTTGCTGGTCAGCCTACACCCTATGAAGGAGTGAGGTGCTGATCCCTTTCACTTTTGTGAATTGTGCTCATGTTATATGGAAAAACCCTCATATTTTTCTCACTTCCATTGCACTGACAGAAGTAAATGGAGTCACCTCATTAGCTACAAGATCTGAGCTCTCATTGTTTTTCCTGCAGTTTTTCTGCACAGACTTTAACAACTATGAGAGATAAAGTAAAATAGAGATGTATATATATATGAAGAAAACTACCTAAATGAAACACACCTTTAACCTTTAAATCACACTGCAAGTGTATTTAACTGGGCTTTCTTTTGAGCTGAGGCATGGATGAACAGTCTGCACAGGATCTCATTGAGTGTTATGTCACATACACAAAGTCATTGAGGTTTTTTTTTTTTTAAATTCTCCAAGATCCACCCTGCCTTCCATACCCATCCAACTTTGTGTCTTCTTTTTGTTTTGAACCAGCAAGTCCCATTCCCAGTTCCCATATACTCTGAGATGTGTGGGATCCAATGGAAAATGTCCAGCCTATCAGGGTCCACAGTTGTAAAGAAAACTGACCCTGTCTCATTCAGTAGCTGTCAACTGCCAATAGCTCCTCTGCTGGTGGTGGGGCTTCATTTCCACCCTTCCCCCTTTCATAGATGCACTTTATCTGGTTCAAGCTTATGTGGGTCTTATGCATGCTATTGCAACTCCTATGAGTTCATGTGTGTAGCTGCCCTGCTGTGTCTGAGAAACACTTGTTCCTTACAGCATCCACTACCTCTAGATCTTACCATCTTTTCAACCTCTCTTCTGCAATGATCCCTGAGCCGTGGGAGGAAGAGTGTGATATTGACGTCCCATGAATATTTCTAGGTCTTTGTATTATCAACTGCTACCAAGAAACTTTTCTGATTAGGATTGGCAGATGCACTAATTTATGTATATAATGATGCCATTAGAAGTCAGCTTAATACTATGTCCAGGGTAATAGTAGTTTGCTCTCAAGGTCTATAAAATGTCTAACCACAGGTTCTTGGCTCTGATAACAGTGCTGGGTATGGGTTTCATCTAATTGAGTGAATTTTTTGTTTACTTAAAAAATTTTTTTTGTAAGTTATAATAACATTTTTCTCTTCCCTTTCTTTTAAGAATGTTGCCAATAGTCTGTAATATTTGTAATATTCCTAAATACAAACAGCTAAGTCTATATAATGATAATTGTATGCATTTTCAGAGCTGACCATTTGGTATCAGAGAACCAGTTGGTATGATCTTCCCTGAGGAAGACTATTTTTTCCTGCTCCCATCATTCCTTAGTGTTCATTGTGTATGGTTGAGGCCTTGTGGGCTTTAAGTGTGTCTATTGGTATTGTCCTTGTTCAGCTTATGTTTGGTCAGCCATGATGGCGAGACTTTAAGGGTGCAGCTTCTGACCTTAGCAGGCAATATAATCAATTGGATGGGCCTGAAATGCGATGTGAAAGTGACTGCTTACTCCCATGACAGTTGTACCACTACTGCCCCAGTGAGCAGGTCTTACCAGACCAGTCAGTAGTGAGATTAGCTCCCTCAGGGTTCATAGCCGGTAAGACTGATGATTGCTCTTCTCCTCCAGTAGTAGCATGCCTAGAACTTTCCAGTACTCTGGAAGCTTGCCAGCGGGGATGGAACTGCTCAACAATAGCTGATTCTTCTGTGTTCTATGAACCAAATTCGTGGTATCTTCAGCAATATGGTCTCACTACCAAATTCTGGAGGATTGCCAAGAGTCTTGCCAGTAGGCTGCAATGTTTGGTGTACATGGGACCTCACTGGGCAAAACCTCCAAAAGAGTTAACCAGCTCTGGCACTAGGGTTTTAAATTTGTATTTCTATGTGTCTAGTAGGGATATTGCTATCCTGCTATAGAGTAACTCCACATAAACTCGTTTTACATATGTGTATACATAAATCTTAGAAAGCTTCTATAGAAGTGGGACTCCATATGACTTTATCGATAGGTCTTTAACATTAGTTATTCTTCGCTGCCCTCTCTACCATACATTTAAACTCTCGTTCCATTATTCAACTTTATCTCTTCATATCATTGTGTTCTCTCTCCTGTTCCTTGGAAGTCCCTCCCCACATGACCCCTTACAAATTCCCTAACCTCCATGAGCATTCCAAATGAAACATACATATCATTCAAATCTAGCATCCACAGATGTGCGCAAACATGACATATGTCTTTCTAGATCTTGGTGACATCACTCAGAATGATTATTTACAGCTGCATGTGTTTTCTTGCAAGTTTATAATTTTAATTTTCCTAACAGTTGAATAGTTTTCTATTGTGTAAATGTACCACATTTTGTAAATCATTCATCAACTGAAGAGTTCTAGGCTTTTCTGTTTCCTGACTATTGAGAATAGAACAGCAGTGAACGTGGATGATGAATAAATAACTCTGTAGTAGTATATGGAGTCCGTTGGGTATATACCCAGGAATGCTGCATTTGGAGTATGTGGTTGATCTGTCTCTAGCATTTTGAGGAACCTCCCCACTAATTTCCACAGTAGCTGTACTAGTAGTTTACACCCCCACCAGCAATGAATCAGTGGTCCCCTTTCCCCACCGACATGACATCATTTGTTTTCATTTACTTGTCTTAACCTTATGACTGGTTAAGACATAACCAGTCGAGACGAATTGTAATTTTGTTGTGATTTTGGAAGAGGTCATCTGAACAGATTTCTCTCCCTCTCTCTCATTACAGAAGAGACCTGGTCAGTCGTCCTCATCAACTTAGACCATGAAACCCAATATGGACAAGTTTAACAGAACCGCCATATACAGACTGCTCACGTGGGTTTCATCATTGCCAGGGCATAAATTTCATTTCGTTTTCATTCATCTGAACAGAAGAGTGCACGGTTCTGTCTTGTGGATCATATGACGACCCCCAACCTAGACTCCATTAGACATTAAGGTGACTTTGGGGTGCTTGTCTGGGAAATTCTCCAGGAATCTAGACTGCCAGTGTTTTTCTAAGCACTTGTCAGAAATAGATCTGCCCGTGGGTCATGCTGCAACTACAGAGAAGAAAATGAGGAGGAAAGCTTGCACTGCGCAAGATTAGCTTGTTCCTCAGTCCAGTGCGACGAATGGGATGAGACCAACTGGGGTGAATGCTTTTATCTGCATCGATATCTTACTTGTTTAGGCAAGATATTACAATATTAAATATCCTCCCCCCAATTATCAAGATTTAGAACTGATAAGATTGCCACTTGCCCCAAGCCTGATAGCTTGAATTTCCTTCCCACGACCCACATGGAAGGAAAAAAACTGACTGTATAAAGTTGTTCTCTGGCCTCTACATGTACACCCAGGAACATTTACGCAACACACACACCAAAAAATAATCCTCAAAGAAACAAAAATGTGATAAAAATGAGATTTGGGGGATTGTAATTACTTCAAGACTTAAACCATGTAGCAACACTGACCTTTTGTTAGGAAAATCTTCCTGTCAGGTTTGTGTCTCTTTATGTTTGTGCATGCTTGTATACAATATATGTGTTCACCTGCATCATTCACAGGTGCATGTGGGTGCATAATATGTGTGCAAGCACATGTGGAGGCCAGAGAGCAACTTCAGGTGTGGTTCCTCAGGAGCCTTCCACCTCGTGTTTTGAGATAGAGTCTCTCACTGGTGTGGAGCCCAAGTAAGCTAGGTTGAATAGCCAGTGAGCCCATTCCTCTACCTGTTCAGTGCTAGAGTTACAAACATGGACCACCATGCTCAGCTGTTTGTTTGAGTTCTGGAACATCTGATGATGGTTTTCAGCAGCTACTTCACCCACTTAGAATCTGCTCAGACCCTCACACTGCTTTTATTCACAGAAGAATTTCTCCTCTACTGTCAATATTTGAGGTAACTGATGATGACTATGATGTCTCCTCTGTAAACCATCTGGGAAATCATTTGGCAGCTAAGGACTCTTCCTCTTTCTCCAGAATTTGGAGAACTATGTATCTTTGGCACACATGAGAGAAAAACTCAAAGTGTCTTCTAAACAGGGGTACTTGCCAGAACAGAGTCCAAGACTGGAATCCTGTGAGAGGAACTCTGAGTGCTTGTGAGGAAACTCTGCAAAACAAGACAAGATTCTTCTTATCTCAGTTTCTTCAAAAACATGGAATTGTTCTTAGAATGTGCTTTTGTGCCCCCTGAGCTGTAGTAGTAGACAGGTTCACTTTAATTATTCATTACAACAGGCTATTGTTATTTATTTACATGCTGCTGTGGAAGAACACGTTTTTGCCACGTGCGGCTTGCCTTTGTGATTGTACACTTTACTCATGTGACTCCTCTTACCCTCAGTGTATAAATTGTCTGATGCTCTGAATAAAGCTTTCTGTTGCATGGGACTTTAGTCTGCCTCCTTTTTAGGCCCTACTCTCCCAGGTTCACACCACCAACTAGAGCAGTAAACAGATGTATGATTTTTTTGCATCTATCTCTAGAAACGGAAGTGAGGAGCAGACTATAAGCTCATAAAACACCTTATTAGCTGATCTCTTTAATGACGTGGCTGTAGCAAGTTATACACACTCCCGTCAGTAACTCAGAGACTTCTCTTTTGGAAGATGTTTGGTTAATTCATTTCCCCGTTTACTTAAATTCCATATTCAGGATGGATAATAATTCTTGGTTCCTCATAATATAAGGCTCGCCTTTATATGTTCTCTCTAGTGTCTTATGTGGCACAGACACAATCAATTATAATGCAGTAAAATTAATCATTTAGGATAAACATTGTGGTTTCTATGTAAGAAATCTTTTCCTGTTACAGCTGATCTGCATTGCCAGGTACATGTATGAAGTGTTTGCATTTGCTATGCAAGTCCTTAATGTATCTCATTACTATTTGTTGGTAGTGATGAGCAGAAAGCACTTTCCCTTTATATGCAAAATTTTAACACAATGCTTACTATGAGACCCATCCTTTAGCCCATGTCTTACCATGTTCTTTCTATTATTAACTGGTCATTTCCACGTTGTCATATTTATGTGTTGATGTCACATTGTCCTGATTACTGTGACTATCATGTCATATCTTAGTATTGAGAAAGGTATATATCTGAACTTTATTTGGCCCTTTTTGTCTTTTATACAAACTTTATATTAACAAGCTAAATGCTCTTTTGAAAATCACGATAGCAGTATAGCTTTAGATCAGCCTACCACAGGTTCTCTCTCTCCTTTCACTATTTCTTTTGTCTCTGTCCCTCTCTCTGTATGTGTGTGTGTCCTTGCATGTGTGCATGCCTGTGAAAGAGGGGGGGGGGAAGGAGGGAGGGAAGGGAGAGAGGGAGAGGGAAAGAGAGAAAGAGAGAGAGACAGAGGGAGGGAGGGAGGAGAGAGAGAGAGAGAGAGAGAGAGAGAGAGAGAGAGAGAGACAGCATGATGAACCAACCATGGAATTGTACTTCACCATCCCTTGAGGCCTTCACTCCCCACTGGGAGCAGCTGACTGACAGGGTTGCTGTGTAGAATTGCTTTACCTACTTGCTATATGAACATTTTAAAAGATTCTTTTAAGTGCCAGGACTTATTTCTAGTAAAAAATAAATCCAAGTTTTAAGTGGTTCACTTTATATTAACTGAGGTATCAGAGATATTCCTTTCCATTTGTTTGTTCCCGGTTCCCCATTAAGCAGCAGCAAAGAGATAGGGCTGCAGAGCAGTAGATTCTTTAATTACCCACTTGAGAGAACTCACAATGGTTCACAGAAGAGGAGCTGGGATGACCTGTAAGTATCAGTGAAAGATCTGCACCACGTAGTTTTAAAGTTGCCTGTCTTTAGGCAGGAAGACACACAAGAAAGAGAATGCACTCAGATATGTGTCCTCCGGAGGCCTGCGGGCATCAGGAAGAACAAGCAAGAACATCGCCGAAAGGCTGACCTGGCCTCAGGGAGGAGAGCCACATGTCGCTAAGGACACTGGGGCTGTATTTCAGACAGCTTATTTAAAAAGCAGAGAGTAACAGCCTTTCACAAATCACAGGCTGCAGGGCCTTACTGCTGAGTTCGAACTCCACAGACCCAAAACCTGGTCAAACAGCCTGCGGCAAGAGCTGTGCTCTGCGTAGTCAAATGATACAAAGCAAACACTCCTGTGTTTGGAGAACAAACTCATTAGCGGGAGAAACACTGGACCATACACACCCTGAGGACATTAGAGCTTCACTCTGGCCAGCAAATGTGGAAGAGAAGGGTCTTTCCCAGACAAGGGAGGAAAGTAGCTTTCTGTGTTTTCATTAGCATAACTATTGGAATTCTATTAAGTGGGTTAGGGCTGATGAGACTTCTTGGTTTAGGGAAATACCTGGATAAAATGAGTAATAAAACTGACCACAATTTAAACTTTGCAAGACATGTTCTCCTTCATAAATATTTTCAGCTTTTCATTCCAAAAACTTAACCTTGTTTCACACGGAGGGAAATGGACACTATCATAGATTGAACTTCCCAGAACTTTCTCATGGAACTCTGAGTCTGGAATTGATTAAGAAGTGTCTTTAGAGCGGTACCTGTGGCAGGGTAGGGAAGGCAGCAGGCTCTGCAGAAGATGCTGGGAGCTGCGAGGCACTCCAGAAAAGCCTGGAGGACCTCTGAGAGCAGATGGGATTCTGGGAAGACTCTTCACAGGAAGAGCTGAACGGCATGGGGCTCATATCTCCCCACCATGGCCTGTCTTTCTATGTAGTCTGTCCCTACAAGGAAGTGTTAACACACAGAGAGACAATTTTCTGCCATTACTGTGATCTCTGAGAGGTTCTCTGAGTTGAGGACATTGTGTTGCATCATAACTCACGACCTCAGGAACGCCAGTGGGGTTATACAGATGATACAAGCTAGTGTCTACCGCAGAGGGTATAAACTATCAGAGGTAATCACCTGCAGGTACCAAGACCAACCAGACCCTAGGAGGCTGCTGGAGGAAGCAAATCCTCTGGATCTCGAGTTACGGGCACTGTGAGTGTCTGCATATTGTCCCTAATATCTGAACTGCAGTCCTTTAGGAGAGGAGCATAGGCAATTTAATCCCTGAGCCATCTCTCCAGCCACATTTTTTTCTATCATTTTGTGTCAACTTACATGAGTCCCGTGACTGCTAATAAGTTCATCTAAAATTAGTCTTTTTTTGAGTAGGGGTTGCCGGAAATGAACCCCAGAGCTGTGCTGTCTGTGTCTTGGTCAAGTCGTCTTCAGTTGAGCTGTACTCCAGACCCAGAATGGATCTTTCCAAGAGCATTCAACTATAAGTGAAAGATTTTGTTTGCATTATTAAGATGAAGTAATACTATAATAGCAATAATTATTTTTTCAAAATGCTCATTTTCTAAGCTGATGACTGTGCTTAAATGTAATTTAAGCTATCCTGCGTATCTGCCTGTTAACAGCATACAGAAATTTAAAGGATGGTAATTTTTGTTGGAAGCATCCACAGGAGGTCAGAGATTTATCGGAAGGAGAATGCCACCTTACAAAGAACAAACTTATTATTTATGCCCAACTTTCTCTCCCTCTGATGACTAATGTAGTGATTAAATTGTGAACCATGCACTTAGTCTTGATCCAGAATAGCAGGACATCTTACACAGCCTGCTGGAGCAACAGCAGCTCATTCTCGAGGTGCACATCCAGCTTTAGCATCCCTGCTGCAAGTTAGACATGAATCCAGGGAGATAAGATTGATAAGACTGTGTATAACCTGTTTGTCCCTTATAATCATTCTATATTTAAGCGGCGACCATCAGAATAAAACAAAGTACTCGAAATATAAATTTGTGAATTCAGAATGCCTTCATAAAAATGTCTAGGACATTAATTTTCTAAGGAAAAGAAGTCTTCAGTCAGAAAATCTACATTGTTCAGTGATTCATTAAAGGAACCCAGACAGCTCTCGGGGCCACTGCAACATAAGGCGCTTGCCTGTAGATTAGACGGAGGTGGGTGCCCTGATTGCCTTGGTCATGGAAAGCATGATTTCATGAAAAAGATTGGGAGTTTCTTGAGGGGAGTGCAAAAATTCAGTGTGTGTGCATGTGTGTGCGTGCTTGATCACGTGTGCACGTGTGAACTTAAAGTTTGATTTGGTTTCAGGCACTCTGCTCAAGGCAGAAGCTTGCAGAAGCATGAGTAGACACAGCAGCGGTATATAAGCATTTTGCCAGATTGCTTTACTGGCATGTGGAGAGGGTCTGGGTTTTGTTCTCAGCATGACAACAAGGTAAATGAGATGAAAAATTAAAACAATAAGGTAAATAACAAGGCACATTATTTCACTACTGATGAAAAAGCAAAGTAAGGATTTTGAAGGAAGTGGGTCAGATGATCCTCATGCGCAAGCAGTTTTTGTTGTGCGTGGAGTTTAGCATAGCTCTCGGCAGGTCCTAAAATGAGCATTGCAGTCCTCTGTTCCACATGAAGGGAAGTTATTAGTAGACACAGCAAGATGTTTGGGGAAGGTCATTGTTCTCCAGTGGAAAGAGTATGAGCTAGGGCTTCATCATCAACTCTAGTTGGTTTTTCTTCATGACTGGTGTGGTCCTTCTGCATCATCACTGCTGTGGCTCTTCTCCATCACTGTGTGGTCCTTCTCTGACACTGGTGTGGTCCTTCTCTAACACTGGTGTGGTCATTCTCCATGACTGATGTGGTCCTTTTCCATCATCACTGACATGGTCCTTCTGCATCATCACTGGTGTGGCTCTTCTCCATCACTGTATGGTCCTCTAACACTGGCGCGGTCATTCTCCATCACTGATGTGGTCCTTTTCCATCATCACTGACATGGTCCTTCTGCAACATTGCTGGTGTGGTCCTCCATCATTGGTGTGGCAGTTTGGACTTATTCCTTAATTTTCTCATCACTTTTTTTCTTCTTCTCTATGATTGTCATATATTAAAGGTATATGAAGATGGAAGAGCCTATCTTACAGATATGATCTAATTTTGGGATATTGTTATTTTCTTCATGTTCTTTACCAGTTACTGCACAGACTGCCCAAATCCACTCATATTAACCTATTTAAGGCAAACATGAGAGGATAAGGAAGGGTAGAGGATGTGCTTGATTTTGAGGTATATTATATTCAAGTGGCCATGCTATCAATCATTTGTGGTATGCATATATGTGCATGTGCGAATATCTAGAAATTCTTTAAGCTCATGTCTCAGTTAACTACTTAAAAGTAAAATGAGACATAGACTGCCAGAAAATAGAACACGTGAAAATTTCTGTTTCTACTTGGCCCACCGCCAAAAACTGCCCTCGTTACATGATATTCTCATAGAGCACTAACTCAGGATTGTTGACATTTTTCAAAACTCATTTGAAAAACATGGCCATAAAATGTCACCAATTAGTAAAGTAAGAAGGGGCCAAGTTGCAGGGGAAATGCCAAGCAGGGCCCACCACACCCAGCTCCCTTGCTCCTTTGTGCTCACAACCCAACTCCATGAGAACCTGCTGTGAGCAAGACTGTGTTCAGATGATAGGGCTGAAATGAAGAACTCCCATATCCCATGCTCAGCCTAGGACTGCTGGGCAGGGGGAGTTTGCGCTGTGAAGGAAAGGGTGATCTTAAAGGGCCGCCTGGAGGAAGCATCAACTAAGTATGGTCTACAGGGGAAGTCTATTAGGCTGAGGGCTGGGAGTCCTGGGACGTCTTACAGTTTGACAAGACTGGAAGAGGAGCAATGGAGATCTGAGAAAAGGGCAATGTGGCATAAACTTGTAAGGTCTTGTGTCTGCCAGTGTTTGCTAGAATTTTATGGTTCATGTGAAAGATTGTAACTTTATTCTAAAAGCTCTTTCCAAATCCATCTACTTTCCAGTAAATCCTGTAACTTAACTTTTTATAGCTATATAGTATTCATTCTATATATGTATAACATTTTCTATACCCCTTCATTTGTCCCCAGTACCACCATGTTAGCTTACACCAATTGATAACTCCAGTTCTCGAGGGTCTGGCACCCTCTTCTGGCCTCTGTTTGCACATGCATGCACTTTCACCTACACAGACACACATATACATAATCAAATGTCACATCCCTGTTAGTATTTCTAAAGTTAAATATTCTGTTACCTCACACCAGCCGCTAGCTAAAATCATTTCATTGCATCTGAGATTTTAGCACAATTTACAGGAGGAAAACTATTGGCTGCAAGTTCATCAGTTTCCTGGCATTAGAAGCTGGGAAGGTGAGAGAGATTGTCCCACTCCTAACCAAGGTCAGCAGCTTGTGACAAGGGCATCATGGTTGCAGGGATGAAGGCACAAGTCTGTGAGAGTGAGCCATAGCTGATTTCAATAGTTCTTTGTGTCTGTGAGTTTGGGGAGTTTTCTTTAGTTAGAGCTATTTACTGTTTCTTCCAGAATAACCATTCTGTGTGCATGGGAAAAGGTTATTTGGCAATTTCTGAGTTGACTGTTTACTAAGTGGTTCTTTGTACCTGCACACCATGGCTCTGTGATAAAGCAGGAGCCCAACCTGTTTTCCTGGGAAGAGCTGGCTGTTTTGGTCACAGCACCTGTTACATAAACCTGTGCATGTGGGTTCTACCCAGGAACTGCTCCATCAGTTCACTCTGAGATGCCTCATTCTGCTGTCTTCTATTGGTGCCTCCTTGGATCCATTGCTCTCTATTTTATGCTAAGACACTATGGGCTTTCATAGTAATGTCAATCAAATAACTAATATTCTCAATGATTTTTCTTGTAATCATCTACCTCTGCAACACAGGATTGGTATTTCTTTTTCATTGATGAGGTAACTAAAGTTTGGGTAGTTTATCTTATTACCTGAAGTCCCCAGACAGTCTTACTTTGTTCTCTGCTGCTGTAATAAATCATAGATCATAACTAACTTGGGGAGGAAAGGGTTTATTTTGCTTAAAGATTGCAGCTCATCCTTGAGGGAAGTAAGGTCAGGACCTCGGGCAGGAACTCTAAAGCAGAAACTGAAGCAGATACCATGGAGGAATGTTGCTTACAGGGATACTCAACCAGTCTTGTTCAGCTTGCTTTCTTAGATAGCCCAGGACTACCTACTCACAGCTGTCACCATCCACAGGGGGTTTGGCCTTCTTTTAGTAATCGTGAAATCAAGAAGATACCCACAGACCAATCTGGTGGAGGGAACTCCTTTATTGGGGTTCTCTCTTCCTGGGTGTGTCAAGTTGACATCTAGAATAGATGGTAACACCAGAATTAATGACAAAGTTGTTTTAAGCACAATTACTGCATCAATCTTCCCTCCATCAGAAACACTCAAATTGTTTCCTCCCAGAAGGATAAAGACATAGTACTCCACAATAGACATTGTGATAGCTCATTCTTTATGCACATTTCTAAAATGCCTGAAATTTGTAGGCAGGACTGTGATATTTGGTGTTTGATGGTAAAATACATAAGGAGAGCCCATGATCAATAGCTTTAAACTCTGAGGTGAAGGCAGGGAATAATACAGTAGATTCAAGAATCAAAAGTGTAAGTTCCGAAATTTATAAGTGCTTTGTCTGAAGAAAATAGAAAGAATTGAAAAGTTACTAAGATGGGCAAATTGTAGATAGTATGTCAGTGTTCAGCTTACAACTGAATTTCTTTTTTAAATTATTTTTATTTTTATTGATTTTTATTGAGCTCTACAACTGAATTTCTTTCTGATTAGAAACTATTTTGATGGCTTAAGTATTAAAAAGAAAGCAGATAAATGAAATTGAAAAAAAAATGAAGAATTACAAGATCCTAGAGAATGTCTAACACAGGACACAATTAATGATGTCCTGAAGACGTGTATTAGAATGCAAAGGAGAGGGTCAGAGCAGCAGGACACCCACTGAGATGATAGACTCCTGCAGGCTTCTGACCACAGTGCAGAAAAGGGAATGTGTTCTAGAATGTTCTGAAAACCATTGCAAAGTTTTAGACATTTAAAAAAAATCACTGCTTTCCTGTTCTGTGTAGCAAGTTTGTAGAAAAACAGAAAGCTCAAGACCAGAGACTCTTGCACAAGTCTAGGCAATGGTCGACATCAAACATCACACAGAATGGTTCCTCCTTCACCGATATGTCCTCCTGATGTCCTTCCATGGTTTCCAACACGATGGTAATCTTGGATCTAGAGTGGGGGCCAAGAATGTCCCTGGACAACAAAAATGGTAGGAGACTGGCCAGGTTTCTTTCTGCCTTGGTCATATTAAGTCTTTCAATAGTTTGGAGGGAATTGCTTGATTTTCCCCAGCACTCTTCTTCTTTGCATCTTTCAAATCTGTAGAACTGTTCCAGATGCAGTGGGTTCAAGACTTGCAGAGGAGCAGAAAGGATGCAGGGTCCCATTTGCTCAGGCTGGCCTTGGACTTGAGGCCGCTGCTCTCATGGTGCTGTGTTGCTGTGTGAACCAGCACACTGTTCTCAGTGGGGATCTGCGTAAGTGTTGGAATGAGTCTGACTTCTTCAATATTTTCTGGTAGAGAGCTCCTCAAAAGTTTTTGACACAAACAAAAATGTAATCTGAAAGGTGATGTATAAGATGACTTCATTTATCTCATCAGGTGGTTTCTAAGCTCCTGTTTGGCAGTTTGCTCTGGGTGGAACTCAGAAGTACGCTGCTTTAAGAGTCTGCTTTTCAACCCTGTTCACACCTTGTCTTTCTTCTTTCTTTATTTTTGCTTTCTCTTCTTTATTTTTTTCCTTTCCTGGCTTACTTTTGGCTCCTCTTAAACTCCTGCTCCTCTAACATCCATTTCCCAAATCTTGGGACAACAGACAGGTGTGACCACACCCACAATTCCTGGCTCTGTCTTTACTTTCCCACTAAATTTTATTGACATACTTTCTTCATGAATGCTTGCCCCATTTCCCCTTCATAATAAAGGGGAAATGGGCCTAATACGTTCTCCGTGTCAGTACGTTCTTAGGTCTTGAGTTATAATATGTTCTAGTCCTAGAACCAATTAGCTAACCTAACAGCCTAAAAATTTTCAAATTTATTAAATTGACAGAGATAAAACAAATAGCTTCACCCACAACCATATCAATCACTAGCCAAAATATATTCTCAATTATGAAAAGTAGCTTTGTTAGCCATTTTTTCCCATGATTATGGCAAATTCCTGATATAATTAACTTACAAAGATGCTGGTGAGCCTGTGCCCAGGAGGAGGAACACAAGCTGGAGAAAACAGTTACCCTCACCACCTTGGTCCTTTGTCCCCTCTATAGGCACACACTTGATGAACGGATGACCTCCTCCCATTGGCCCCCACCTCTTCATGTTACCCACGCCTCCCAACAGCACCTGGATTCGGGACTCAAGTTTTTACCACATGGTTCTGGGGGCAAACATAAGATTCACACCAAAGGAGCGGCCTTTGTCTCTAAGGATGACATTTCTATGTTTGCAATGCAGTTAAGGGGCCGTGTGAGTGGAGGAGGGTTGGGAAGCTGTTTGGAGAGAACCGAGGAAAACAGGGACACTAGAAGAAAGATAAATCAAAGAAAGACATGGAAAAGTGTGGTATAAGGGGAGGACAGAACAAGAGGCCTTGAGAAATCAGAATAGCAATTTGAGGACTGACAGACTGGGGCATGTCAGAAATATTTGAAGATCCCTTGAGGTGTAGATTACAGTAGTGGTGTCCTCAAAGGTTACAGAATGGACCGGAACATGGATTTAGGTTCTTGCTCCTTAACTTGAGGTTTGCAGACATTGGCAACAGCACACCTATGAACTCGAAGGAAATAGGAAGTTTGCTTCCATCACGGCCCTGAAGCCTTCCAAGAGAGATCTGCATCTCAGTCAACTTTTCAGGTGATTTGTGCATGCATTGAAGGTGGAGAAATGCTGAGGGATGGTTCAATGTGGCAGCCACATTCAAAACCAGAAAGAAAGAAAAAAAAACATTTGGAAAGGGCAAAGCATTTGCTATAATAAAGCAACTCATATGCATATTCCATAGCTTTGATTTGACAAGTTAGTATATACTGTCAACAGTTATGGAGTGGGGTGGGGCACAGAGAGTCCAGTCTTTGCTGACCAACTGTTGGCTATCAACAGATACTGGGAAGGGTTACTGATTGCCATTCACTCTGAATCCTCTGTTGAGCCCACCAGGGTCCAATGCAGAGTCCCAATAAGTTCAGTGGGTGAGAAGGGGTAGATGGGGCCGTGAGAGGTGTTTGTGCATGGGGGGAAGTCACACAGGGTTGAAGGGGCACGGTACAAGAGTCATCAACATAGCCTATGTACCTGTAACTAAAAACTTGATAAAAAGAAATATCTGTACATGAACAAAGGAACAAACCACAAAGAAGCCTGACTGTGTGCAGAGGAAGTGAAGGAGGAACTCAAGTCAGGGGATGTGATCCGAATCTCTGTGTACTCAGCGTTCCTGTTGGTTCCTTATCCGGATCTCTGAAGCTACTCTCCGACGGACTCTGCTGCATCTCTGGCATCACACAGTTTCTCCTTTGACCACTCCCTGCCTGTGCACCCCAGGCCCGATGGAAGCGTGATCCGAGCTCTCTGTGCCAGACTTCAGCAGAAGAGTGAGTGTCAGGCACCACTTTGCTGCCAGCTGCTGGATCAGTACTAATTGGAAGTGAAACTCTGTATTTATGGAGCATGGCCGCAGATGGAAGTGGGGGTGGGGGCTATTCTTGAAAGAGGGACCTGGCCGCCAGGCACTCCAGGTAGCTTCTCCCTGGTTTAAGCAGAGTTCATCAACATTACAGTTTTCTCTCTCAAGGAGAGTTTCTGCCAAAGAGGGAACAAGGCATGCATCCCATAATGAGCCACATTCATGTTGTCACAGCTTTTAGAGTGGTTGAGCTCAAATGCAGAAGTGACATGGCTTTTGACACAAGGGAGAGTGGGACTAACACCCTTGGAACAGATGTCACAGTGAATGCCACTGAATGCCAAAAGGCCCTGAGGGCTGTGGGATTTGCAATGGAAAGAGGCCCTCTCTGTTAGATAACGTGCCAGCTCTTCAGTCAGTGGGGTTTTATGAGGTATAATCATGCGACTTTTCATGGTATGCATCTGTTTTGAATATACCAATTTCATTTTAATACGTATGTGTAAGTTCATGCATGCGCGTGTGCATGTGTGTGCATGTGCTGGTGTGTGTGTGTTTGTGTGTGTGTGTGTGTGTGTGTGCAGGCTGGAGGTAACCTCACGTGTTATCCCTCGCAAGATCATCCATTTCCTTTGGAAAGGGGTTTTCTATTGGGCGAAAACCTTTCAGGTAGGCTAGCCACTGTGCTCCTAGGATCCTCCTGGTTCTACCCCATCATTACTAGAATTATGAGTATGTCACCATATTTGGCATTTTTTGCTTATGTTTTGGGGATTGAATTCAGGTCTGCCTGCTTGCAAAGCAAAGGCATTATACAATGAATCTTGGTGCACCCACAGTGCTATGCTCTGGACAAAAGTAACGATGTGGGGGGCTGGGGTGAGAACAGTCAGCAAGCCTGTCTCACATTCATGCCTCCAAATTTCTAGGGGTTTGACACATGAAATGCAATTTTTTTTCTTAGGCAAAAGAGAGTAAGAGACAATTCTGAATTTTGCAGCCAAATATAGGACTCTTTCAAAACTGTTGGCACAATAATGTACTTAATTTTGACAGGAATTTTAAATAAATCCCATTCTGAGTCCTGTTCTGCAATCATAATCTAAAAGCTACAGTAATAAAGAAATATTTTTGAAAAATTGTTGTTCAAAAACAAATAACTATTATGGTTTGAATGCATGAAATTCAAAACATTTCAGTAAGAAAAGGTAACCATTGCTATAAGCAGGCAACTGAAACCATTTTGCAAAGTTTTTGTAACCCAAACCAGCTAACATTTATTAAAAATGTGTAAGTAAGGAAGGATATCGATTTTAGAAAAACATCACTAGTGGGTTGGTAAAAATTATTCTAAAATTACTCTCTAGACCCCAAATATACAGCACCCCCTGCACAAAGCTTGAGCTCCTTTCGGTAACCTCCACTTAAATCCGTCTAGAAACTGAACGTGAAGGGTAAACACAGCAACTTTTTTTTTTTTGCCACACTCCAGTTATTGGCGATGTGTTGGCCTTGCCCTTCTTATTTCTTCTCCGCACTTTTATGTGCACATCCCACAGGTACGTCTTGTCAGGTTGGCATGGTGATATTGATAAAAGTTTCTGGAAAGCACAAAGAATGCACTTTAACTGCATGATTTTCATATTCTATATTAGATATTTAAGATGGAGAGGACAAGCTGTTACCTTTGGCATCCTGATCAATAACCTTATAAGAAATCAGTTGGAAGCAGGGACTAGAGAGATGGTTCGGCAGATAAGAGCTTTGCACAAGCATGTGGACCTGAGTTCAGATCCCCAGATCCTACATAAAAAATCTGGGGGGTGGTGGTGGTGGTGTGTGCTTGTCATCCATGAGCTGGGAAAGTGAAGACGGAAGGACAGCCAGTCTGAGTCAGTGAGTTCAGGGCATTGGGCAGCAAGGTCAGTGTGGGTACACACACACATGCGCACACACACACACACATGAACACACACAGGCATACACACATGCACACACAAGCAAATGTGCGCACATGCATGCATGTATGCACACACACACACACACACAAAAGCACGCATGCACATATGCACCACACAGGCGCATACACACAAAGAGCAGAGAACTTCACTCAATCAGTATAGCCTTATTCAGGCTTCACCTATGTAGAATCAGTTTGACTAAAGTTCATATATGTTCCTGAAGATGTTTTTAAATGTTACAAAAGAAGGAAAACCAGCAACAAAAGCTTTGTGAGAATGTCCTAAACGTGGTCAATACAGCTTAATAAAAATTTGTTTGACAAGACTCTTCACTTGTCTTTCAGAAGGGCTGCCAGATGGAAAAGACCAGGGGCAATGGGGCAGAGCCACCCAGTAACCCTTTCCACATGATCTCAAGCAGCTTGCTTCAAGACCTCACATTCCTGGGGCAACATCAGGCCTGCACTGAAGGCCTGGTGTTCCAGTCTGCATGGACATATTTTTAAGGACCGGGATTGTAGACATAGATCTATTAAGAGCCCATACTACTCTTGCAAAGGGCCTGTGTTTGCACAGCTACGTGCAACCTCATGGGATCCAATCAATGCCCTCTCTTGGCAACTATGGGCATCTGCACTAATATGCACATCTCCAAGTATAGACCACAGGCATACACATTCAGTTAACTAATTAATTAATTTAAAAAGTGAAATCATTTGAGGAGAGTGTTCCTTTCCACAAATATGTCTTTCACACAATTCACAAATATGCGTATTGTTTTGCACCAACTATGCACTTCGATGTTATTTGAAAGACCTTTGCCAAAGAACAAACGGATTTGTCTAGAGACAATGGGGGGTGACCTCGGTTTTATAGGAAAAGAGGTCAATCATCCACAAACACACTCTTATATTGATACTAAAGAGAGTGCTTGCCAGCCAGAGATATAATTACAGTGTTTTCCTCAGACCGCTTCCAGTTGTGTATTTACCAGTTTTCCTGTTTGGTCTCCAGCTGGAGGTTGTTCAAGGGCCTGCAGAGAGAGGACTAGAATCCCTCCTTGTGCCACCTATGGATGTGCTGCTGGAGGGAAGTGTGGAGCAGTGGGAGGCTACAAAGCTTGCTCCAGGATTCCCAAAGGTTTGTTTTCTTTCCCCAGTGTGGCCTTGGAGGCGCTGTTTCAGACAGGAGTGGCTTCCAAATCCTGCAGCCCTTTGACTATCTAGTGTAGGGACTTGAGCCGACTGTGCGAGCATCTAGCTGAGGTTGGGGAATTCTGAAGTCTGTGAGCAGGCCTGGGTGCTGAGTGCTAATGTGGTGACTCTTGTATATGTAGTGCTGGGTTTAATTCAGGGATTCATGCATGGCAGGCAAGCACTTTTTACCAATCAAGAGGCATCACCAGCAGTCTTCATTGGGCTCTGGAAACGCTATGTGACTCCGCTGGGCCCTGACATTGAAATAGCTTGCAGAAATACAGAGCTCGCATTTTGAAGTACTGGGTTCTGACAGTTATACCTGCTGTCTTAATTGTGTTTCTATTGCTGGAAAGAGACACCATGACCATGGCAAATCTTACAAAGGAAAACATTCATTTGGGGCCGACTTACAGTTTGAGACATTTAGTCCATTATCATTATGACAAGAAGCATGGTGCAGACAGGCCAAGGTGGTGCTGGAGAGGTAGCTGAGAGTTCTACATTTCCATCCATAGGCGCAGGAAAAGACAGTGAGCCACACTTGGCCTGGCTTGAACATCTAAAACCCCAAAGCCCACTCCCAGTGACATACTTCCTCCAACAAGGCACACCTACAATAAGGACACATCTCCTAATAGTTCACTGAGTATGGGGGCCATTTTATTTTAAACCATCATGTCTTCCTTGTTTAATTTCTGTCTCCAGATCATTGACTTAAAGCATTTTACTCTTTTCCACTGAAGAGAGTAACACACAGTGCTATAAAGACTTGGTAGCTTAGAGGATATATTTCTTATAGGTATATGTTTACTTTACATTAAAGTTTTAGTATCATCCTTATCTTTTATTTTAAAGACACCAACTTAAAGCATCTATTAATTGCATACTATCTTCAAATTTTTATTTTATCTTTTTTCCGAAGTTAGTTCTCTGAGAGTTTCAAGTTTCCTACAATATGTTGTGACCGCATTCACAACTGCACACTTCCCAGACTCACCTTCCACTTCCCTATACACCGAACTTTGTCTCCTTTTAAAACACCCTTCTAGACCAAGTCGTGCTAACGGAAACATTGCTGGAGTGTGATCTTCCACTGGACAGTGATCAGCAGACTGGGTTGTGCGCTCTTCGAGAAAACTAACTCTGCCTATGCTGACAGTTAACCATTGCCAAGGACCTCATGGTTAGGGATGGGTTGGTGTGGTCACATCCCCTCTCCAAGCTGGGATTCCATGTGGCCTGGGCTTGCGTAGTATTTGTGCAGTTCTTTAAATTTTTCTTAAGATCTCTCCCACCCTGACAAAGATATTTAAGATCTCTCCCACCCTGACAAAGATAGGAAGGGGGTTTTGTTTTCTTTGCTTTATGCCCCCCTAAAGGAAATTTTTCAAGCTATTTTATATTTTGTGGTACTGAAAATCTATACCACTGAGGTCATCTTTTATGGTCAAGTGGGGGCTACAGTAGTTTCGAGAGTCAAGCGTGCAAAATCCACCCCAGTCTTGATGTGGTCTTTGTGAAGAAAGTACAACGCAAACTGGATAAGCTGTTTTGCCCAATAGATTTGTAACTGGGATAGGAGCTTTAATACATTTTAGTCCAAGTTTTCCAAAGCAAGCGTTATTCAGGCAATACTTAACTTCTGTGCACTTACCAACGTTTTAAGTGTTTGTTGAAAATGATAATCTTTTATGATTGTAGATGCTGATGTCTACCAATTTGGGGCTATCGATTATATTCGTTTTGTTCTTCAACAAAATAGTATCTCTAATATGCATCAAGAAAGGGATTTTGAAAATAAAATCATGTAGTATGTGTAAACAACCTAGCTAGTGAGCAGTTTAAGAGGAGTTTCATGGCCCAGTGATTTCCCAGTTTCCATCATCCATGGAAAGACCATCACTCCTCCATTCCCCCAATGGTTCTTATTACACCATAGAAAGCTCCACTGCTCAGAGCAGAGTGATGGAATTTCTCTACTTAGAAAAATCTTCAAATTTCTAAACGGAGATGTATTTCACTCCTGGCTTGCTTCCCTTTCCTGGTAAAAATGGTTTCCATGGTCTGCTGTGTCAGTTTTTCTCCGTTGTATAATATCTACCCCTTTTAATGGAAAACATTAAGCAGGGGTGCACCTTGAGGCACAATGCATAATTCACAAGTGTACTTTCCATCTGGAACACGTTATGCACTCTTTACTTAATTTTAGTGAAGACTAATTAGATTAGCATTTATCTAATTAAAATGCTCTTAGTTGCAAAATAAAACCGACAGAAGCAAGGATGAGTCTAACTTGTGGGAAGAATAGTCCTGTTCAGTTTAATAGCACCATTGAGCTTCCTCTTGCAATTCCTAGTTACGCCCCAGGTTTTAGACACATTCGTAGAGTTTGATACAGAAAATAACCTGCTCCAGTTCTGTTGAAAATACACCCTACGTAGAGTTTGGGTGCAAAATCAGAAACAATGCCCCAACTAGTACAAAGACTGTGAACAGAAGTACGGGACAATAAACAATCTTAACTGGTACATGTGTGGACAGGTGAGTTCTTCTGGAGCAAACTAGAATCATCTCTTTGGGAAGGAGGAATGAGAGGAAAGGACCTAGAGAAGATTATGGGTGATGTTGAGATTGTGGCGCACGTGTGAGGAGCAAGGAGGAAAATGAAGAGGAAGTGTCAAGGAAAGCAGTGGGCGTCAATGAGGAATTCTGAACAAGAACAGCAGGCGTATGCCTTGGGGAACCCTTTAAAATGACCTGTGCTCTTGATTGTCACCCCCTATGGAGTATGAAGACTTTGCAAAATTCTGAGTTATAGTTAGGAAAGCCTTTTGTCATCTTTGGGGTTGACTGTGAAGGAGTGAAGGTTGATCAAGGGGGTTTTGTGGGAGGCTCTTACATTATGTGGAATAGCCGACAGTCCTGATCTAGGTTAGGAAGGGAGAATACACTGGTGAAAATCTTATTTTTTGAGATTGTTTAGAAGGTTAATTGCAAATTATCTGCTGACTTTGGACTATGGGCAGTAGAAGGCAAAGAAAAGAGGTTTTTGAGCGTCTTGGAAAAGGGGCATAAAAGACACCAATTGGTTCATCAACATCAAAATGCAGACGGAGCTCCCAAGATGCCAGTTAAATGAGTCTCATTGCTATTTTCTCACAATCCTCACCGTTTTCATCCTCTATCATGGGCTTCATCTTTCACAGCAGAGGGGTGACTACAGAAGCCATGAGAGCTCCACTTGCCCATCATACTATTCAGGAGGGAGAAGTTTTCATCAAACTCATCAAATTAAAATCATAAATCTCTCCTAGATCCAATTAGATCATATATCTCCACCTGAGCCCTGCACAAGGGGCCATGGAAGGCCATGTACTGAGAGCTTTCACAATGGCTCCACACTTGTAGACCGGAATCTAATTGCACCTCAAAATTATTCCTTTTTCTTATACACTATCAGAAATTGCAGTCCCTAGATATTATTTTCTTCAGTGTGGTGGCCTGATTTGTGAGTGGGTTATGTGTGATGTGTGGCATGTGCTTGTTCACATATGTGGCATATGTACACATGTGTATGGAGGGAACATGTTCACCTGTGCACAACTCAGAGGCCAGAGGAAGACATCAGGTGTTTTATTCCCTGATTGCAGAGTTTCTCACTGAATTCTAGCTGAGGCTAGCCAGCTGATCCCTTTCTCTGTTCCTGATAGCACTGGAGTCTCAGGTATGCATAACCGCACCCAGGAGTCTATACCTTCTACAGTTTGAGTTTAAACTGTAAAAGAGAGGGAGGCTGTGATTAATATTGCTTTTGCATCCACACAAATGGACCCCTTTCTGAGCAAACACCTGCTTTTGAATGAGCATTCTATCATCCTGAGGGTAAATACTCTGAATCCATTCTTTTCATTTGGAAACATTTGATTACATGATGAAGAACATGCAAATGGTGACTTCTGAAGAAAACCTGGGAAATTTCTAGACACCTGGGGAAATTTTAGAACACTTAGGAATTTTGCTCCTGACTGTTTGCCTGACTGGTCTGAAGCTTGTCCACACAGGAACCTGAGCCACTATTTGTGGCCATTCAAACTGTAGTCGAGCAAGGTGTTGTTCAAACTCTGAATGGGGTAAGAATCCCATACTGAGTTCAAATCCCCAGCGTGAGAATAGAAGTTGAGTGTGCCTGTAACTTCAGCATTGGTGAACAGCGCTGGGGGAATCCTAAGAGATCTACTGACCACCCCGCTTAGCCAAAATGGAGAGGGTCCAGCTCAGTGAGAGTCCCTATTTCAAGGCAACAAGGCAGAGATTGATAGAGGGAGACATCCAATGTCTAGTATGGTCATTGCTTGCATACACACTCACATACATACAACACACACACACACACACAAGAATAATGTAGAGAATAATCGAGGAAGATATTCTATATTGATCTCCTTCCTCCAGAAAAAGCAGAGCTTCTCAGAAAGAGGGAGTTGAAGACTAGTGTAGAAAGTTTGGGATACCTTTTAGTGACAGAAAGAAAGGCGATCAACATACCAGTGCACAGAACTTAGAAGCACAGCCTAATCATAAGCACATTTTAAAAATTTTATTAAAATTATTGTTTTCCATTTATCTTCTTTTATTTTACATTACCAATCCTACTTCCCTCTCTCTCTCTTTCTCCTGCTCCCCCCATTTTTCCTCCACCCTACTCCTTATCCACTCCTCAGAGAGAGTGAAGCCTCCCATGGGGAGTCAACAAAGTCTTTCACATCACTTGAGGCAGGACCAAGGCCCTTATCCCTGTATCTAGGCTGAGCAAGATATCCCTCCATAGGGAATGGGCTCCAGAAAGCCAGCTCATGCACTAGGGATAAATACTGGTTCTACGGCCAGTGGTGCTACAAATTGCCTAAGCCACACAGCTGTTCCTCACATTCAGAGTCAGTAAGCTGTCAGCTCAGGTCAGCTGTTTCTGTGGGTATCCCTATCATGGTCTTGACCCCTTTGCTCACATTATCATTCCTCCCTTTCTACGACTGGACTTCAGAAGCTTGGCCCAGTGCTTAGCAGTGGATCTCTGCATCTGCTTCCATCTGGATGAAATGATGACAATTAAGCTAGTCATCAATCGGCTTACAGGGGAAGGACAGTTAAGGCACCCTCTCCACTATTGCTTAGGGTCTTAGTGAGGGTCATTTTTGTGGATTCCTGGATATTTCCTCAGTGCCAGATTTCTCTCTAACCCCATAATGGCTCCCTTAATCAAGATATCTCTTTTCCTTGCTCCCCCTCTCTGTCATTCCCCCAATTCGACCTTCCCATTTCCCTCATGTTCTCTTCCCCTCTTGTATCCTCTCCACTCCCCTTCCATCCTCCCCCTCCCCCCAAACTCCCACTTTACTCAGGAGATCTGGTCTATTTCCTCTTCCCAGGGATATCCATGTATGTCTCTCCTAGGGGTTCTCCTTGTTTCCTGGCTTCTTTGGGGTCATGGACTATAGGCTGATTATCCTTTGCTTTATGTTTAATATCTACTTATTAGTGAATACATATTATGTTTGTCTCTCTGGGTCTGTCACCCCATGCAATGTTTTTTTCTAGATCTATCTACTTGCCTGAGAATTTCAAGATTTTTTTTAATCACTGAGTAGTATTCCATAGTATAAATGTACCACATTTTCTTTATCTATTCTTCAGTTGAGGGGCATCTAGGTTGTTTCCATGTTCTGGCTATTACAAATATTGCTTCTATGAACACAGCTGAGTAAGGGTCCTTGTGGTATGAGTGTCTATCTTTGGGGTATATGCCCAAGAGTGGTATTCTTCAGTCTTGAGATAGATTCCCAATGTGCTGTGGGGCAATGGTTTTACTCTGTAATGATTTGTTTCTTGTACTTGTTTAGTAAAACCCTGATTGGCCAATAGTCAGGCAGAAAGTATAGTTGGGGTGACCAGGCAGGAAGTAGAGGCAGGGCAAGGAGAACAGGAGAATTCTGGGAAAAGGAAAGATTTAGTTTGCAGTCCTAACCCAGTCGCAGAGGATGCAAGATGAGAATGCCTCACTGATGAAAGGTACCAAGCCGCATGGCTAACACAGATAAGAATCATGGGCTAATATAGGTTATAAGAGTTGTTAGAAGCTTGAGCTAGTACACCATTCAGTTTATAATTAACTCAGACCTCTGTATGTTTCTTTGGGACTGAATGGATGCAGGACCAGGCGGGACAGAAATCTCTGTCAACTCCAGTGTTTATCTGGAAGTGAGGACTCGCCTCAGAATATTTGGTCATTGCTCCCCAAAATTATGACAGTCATGAGAAACAAAGGAGATCTAAGAAACTCCTTATAGCTGTGAGGAGTCAAAAGTATATGGTGACAGCATCATAGGTAGTGTGACCTTGACACATGACAAGGGCATCAGCTGATACCCGATGAATCAGAAGATCTTGACTGTAGGCTATGGAAGAGAATCAGCTCTAGTTTGCCAGTTGTTTGGCGTGTGACATGAGGTGGGAGGTCTTTGTACAGCCTTTGCAAATTTTAAAAATGGATCCAGAACTGTCCTACAATAAAGAAGTGTAATTAAAAATAATTTAAGTCTCCATCCCTCAAAGACACCAACCAAAACATTACTGACCTTTAAAGCATGAACTGGGGACCCTAATCAGCTCTCATAATAATACCATATAGGTCATAGATTGAGGCTAAAGAAAGCACTGTATGTGGTGGTCATCCTTACAATCCCCAAGGGTTCCAAAGGAGCCTGGGACAGACTGAGTTGAGTGGTGGGGCCATGACAACTTTGGAAGGGGACAATGTCTGCACAGTCTTTTCTATCTTTTTTATATTCCACCTGAGAATGTGCCTGTCTAGAAATTTCAAGACAAAATTACACTAACATAGCAAATCTCTTTCACGATATGTTGGAAAGGTAGGATTGACAGTACTGATAGGAAGCAAGCATCATCAGAAACACAGTGAAGTTTGTATTAACAATTGAAACCCAAGCTCTCCTGATAACATGCTCTCCTTCATTCTCGGAGATAGACCTCTACCAGCGAGAGCCCCCGAGCGCCCTGAGTAGTGGAGGGTTCCAAGTCGAAGCTAGGCGTGTGTTTGTGCAGGTGGTTTGCCAGCGGGAAGTCTGAATTCTTTCTGCCTGGTCCACACCAATTCTTCTGAAACTCTGCCTGTTTGGAAGCTGCCAGCTTTTGTAACAACAGAGGAGTCTTTTCACAAAGTGCTGACGTGCAGTTTATCAAATTATCCTGACTGAAATTCTGCTTCCAAATAAAAGAGTCAAGAGTGAAGGAAAATATTTATATGATTAAATATTGAGTTGGTCGTACGGGTCTCCCACATTTAGACATCCGAAACCTCTCGGCTAAGCTTATTTAGTGGCAACTTACCTGCAAATAGTGTTTCTGAGACACTTCTACTTCTTGGTATGGCTAAACTGTAAATAGCCCCCAGACTTGTAGATTTAGAATTGTTATTTATATTGTTTTTCGCCTTAGCTGTGCAAAGTCTTGATTCTTTTGAATATTGAATTCAGGCCAAGTTTATTTCTGCCATGTATGTTTCTCAATTGCTCTTTTATACTGTTATTGTAAAGTTAGACTATAGGATTAGAGTATGCAGAAGGCGGTGGTTAAAGGGATGTTGCTGACTGGTTCTCAAGCAGAGGCTCTGCAGTCTTAGGCACTGTGCATCAAATGGATGAGGGAAGACAGAAGGAGGGAGGGTAAAGGGAAGGTAGGAGCAAGGAAAGAAAAGGCAGGGGAGGGGAGGGGAAGAGAGGGAAGAGAGAGGGGCAAGGCACACATAGGGTCTCTGTCTCTCCAAGTGGCTCTGTCAGGCATGATTGGTGGAGTACTTGGATCAACATCCTAAGTCATCTTTGATAATGTTTATGATAATTACAATAATTAACTATTCTGAATCTTATTATTATTTTATTTTATTATTTGAGTTAGTAATAATAACCGAATACATATTTTCAAATACTGAAAGTATTCTGGGTACAAGAAGTTGACATTTTAATTTGTGTTTTATATATTGAAATTTAAAAGTCACTTCAAATAAAATCATGTAACTTCTTTATGTAAAAAGATCCATATTTAGTGGTGATTGTGATGAGCAGTTTCTTTCAAAATTTAAGTACTGTAAAAGAGAAATACAGTCTACAATTCTGATCTTTCTTAAATAACTTGCTTAATTAGCAGTATATTCAAGAAAGAACATTTAAATTTTGTCTTGAATATATTATTTTAATGTGCTTTTGTTTTCAGTGTTTCAAGAATGAATTAAGAATTATTCATCTATTTAAAGATGAATTTAAATCAAAATGAGTCTTAATGTGTGAAAAAACATGATGAAGAAAAATTCAAAATTGCAGATAACAAATGTTGATTTTTTTTTAAGAATATTAGCCATTGTGTGTCTATCTCAATATGTTGCTTAGGGCTTGGTCGCCAGCACCAGTGCAGTTCTAGGCACTGTGCATCGGATGTGCCAACAATCTGTAACCCTTTCCATTTCAGAAATGGCATTAATGAAGGTTGTTTGGGTATGAGGTTCTCCCAGAACAGCCTAGAAGCTTTACGTATTCATCCTTTTTCAGTAGCTATGTTCCTAGGAACTCATGATCAACATGGACAGACCAGTGCATACTCTTAATAATCGTTTTAATAAAAAGCAGTCTTAAGTCTCAGAGTATGCAAGAATCTCATGATTGAAAATATTTACGTCTTAAAGGAGTGGTTCCATTGGTTAGCAGCTAAAGATAGAAGAAGGGTGATTAGTCAATAAAGCCTGAGAGAATCAGAACAGAGTCCAGAGACAGGTGAAGACAGCACTCTAAGCATGCGAGAATCCAAGCATCGGTGAGGAGGCCAGGGCGTGGGAGTTCAGAATTAAGCATTTAACTGAACTGTGGGCTAAAGGTCAGTCAGCATGGACTCAGAGTTTCATCGTCCATCTAAGGTTCCTGATTTTAAACTACTAGGAAGAAAAGACAAGAAAACAAGCGAATGAGCACCAAGAGCTTTGAGTGCCAAACCTACCTTCTGCTGGGGGAGACAGGTGACTCTTGGTCGGTGAAGTGGTGTGGCCAGTGAGCCCAAATAATCTTATCCGAAGCATGACAGAGCCATCCACACGGGGTTTTCCTGGGATGGAAGAGCTCAGGAAGGGCCATTTCTTGGGCCCTGGAGCGTGGAGAGTACTGATGTTTGAACTGACAGTTGAGGGGCTCTGAAGGAAATTGATAAGGTCTGGGGCTATGCTAGTTCCAAAAGATGGAAGACAGACTCTGCCTTCTGTGATGGCTTTCTGTAACCTCATTGTTCTCATACCGAGCAAGTTAATTAATATGGCATGCCTTCCCCCAGCCAGTGTCAGCACAGATGTTCTAGCCAAAAGCCTCATGTGCCTGATCTAGTCACTGTAACTTAATAGATCGAGCTTGGATTGTAGAATCGATCTCATTAGTGCATTTAATTCGCTGGGCCCCTTAGAAGTTGATAACCAACACTCTGAGTCCAGAATGGTTGGGCTCAGACCTGTAAGCAAGTCTAGCAAGGTCCCAAGCCTCTTAGAGGCCCTTTAGAAGGTGGCCTGCCAGAAATTCCTAGCAGATCTCATTCTTCTTGGCTGCAGCCAAGACTGATCATTTTTCCAATGCGAGCTGTGAAATGGACATTCTGCATGGATAGAAAAACCAAACAGCACTGTCAGCCACAGCCCACTGTCACCGAAAACCCAGCTTCATAGCTCATCATACTCGGTGGTGAAGCTTTTTCATATAATTGCTGTTCCATTCACTCATAGCAGGGGAAAATAAGACTCCCATGGGAGTCCTGTGATTTTTATCTCTTCCCATCTTGAGTATTTTCCCCATTCCACTACATCACACTCTGGAAGGAAGCAGGAGCTGGGGTGGAGTGCAGTTGTGAGTTCTGTTGTGACCCGAGTGCTACGTGCGTGTTTGTGTCCAGGTGTGAACCTAAAGTGAACACTGGGCTGAAGAAATGCACTTTGCTGTCCACTAACTAAACTTCACAAGAAGTTAGTACTCATTTTACTAGGGCTTGGAAAAAGGCTGAAGTCTTGGTTGGTGTTGATTTCTCAAATCCATGTCTTTAATGAGCTCTCTAGACAAGCCTGGTTCAAATTTGATGCCTCTTTCCTTCAAAGAAAACCTTAAACTGACTGTTCGGGGGTGCACACCAAATGACAGGTTCTTGGTTACTTAAAAGTCCATAGCAAAGGTTAGGAGACTTGAATGTGGTGTCATACCCCCAAAGAAATTATTATATGTTTGAGGGATCTGATAAAGCATAGATAAACAAAATTCACAAATCAAGTTAACATTCTTAGAATTCCTTTGGGCTGGAAAAATTGTACCTAGAGGTGATGGATGAATTATTCAAAGAAGTATTTTCAAGAGATAGTTGACCTTGCAGATGCAAGCTTGTATGTGGGGAGGGATGGGGAAACAGGGTGGGTGGATGCTGTTAATTGAAGACACATGCTTAGGACTTCAACTAGAAGGAAAGTCTATGAGGTTGTAATGAACAGACAACCCACACCCACTTCCCTGCCCGGGGCATCTTACAATGCTCACAATGTTCCCATTTCCTTTGTAAAACCTAGTGGAGAAACACCCAACTCACAGATGTCATTTGGCCTCAGATACCTGAACCTGTCAATGTGTCCCCTTGGTCTTTTCAAAACAGCCAGTGAAAAAGACACTGTGGGTGTGTGGGAATGTAAGATTGATTCCCTCCCAGAATTAGCAACTCAGCCCCAAAATACTGCATGGTGATCTGCTGTAGCTGCAGATTGAGGCATGAGTTCAGACTTTACAATCGTTAAGTGTTACTTTATTTTTTTCAGTGTTCATATTCTTACTCTGGGCATTTCTGAAACTTCAACAATGACAACCAGTGTCAGAAATATCCTCTAAGGTGATCCTACCACACCCATTATTGCTAATGGCCACTGCTTAGACATGAACATATGTTGATGCTTATCTCAGGGAACTGAAGCAGATCCAATCACTGCCAAGTGAGGGAACAAAGTCATTCATAGACTCCAGGGGCTTCTGCTGGCCATGCTGGCTTGCTTACAGAATTCCCCTCTCATATGCTTTAGACCAGCAGATCTCAACCTGTAGGTTGAGACACCCATGGGGTAACATATCAGATACCCTGCATATTAGATATTTACACTTATAAGTTATAAAGTGTCAACAAAATAATTTTATTCTTGGGGGTTACCACAATGTAAGGAACTATATTAAGAGTTGCAACATTAGGAAGTTTAAGAACCATTGATTTAGACCAACCTACTGGTTCTTTAAGGTGGTGGCTTTGTCCCCTTAGAGCCAGTGTCCGGACACGTTTTATTTAATCACATATTGAGGGTAAAGGGTGGCTGAATAATTGTGGTGTAGAACCAAGACCTTTTGAGAAAGCAGACTGACCTAAACTATTCAAGGATCTGGAGTTACACTACTCAAGTCAAGCCTAAGGACTTCAAATTCAGGGATTCCATTTCTAGGGGTTTCAATTTATAATTATACATAATACATATATGGATTGTGTGTATTCATATTTGCATTAAACATATGTGTATATATACATGCATGCATGAAACAAGATGTATACAATTTTATTTAGAGACATTTACTTGTTAATCAGAAATTAAAAAAAAATTTCAATCAATTTTCTAAGTAGTCCATACAATGTGTTTTGTTCACATTCACCCCTGGTTCCTCCTTATGACTCATGTCCCATTTTTATTTTAATAACCTATCTACTCCAATCTGTGCTGCCCATATATTCCTGATGTGGTGCCATCCCCTGGAGCATAGTCTACCTCTTACTAGGAGCCACACCCTTAAAGAAAACTACTCTCCATCCCCAAGAAGTCATCAGCTGACCATATCTCTCAGGGTGTAAGCAGAGGCTGCCCATTCATTCCTGCAACTCAGACCTGAAATAACCACACAGAAATCTGTATTAATTGCACTACACTTTGGCCAATAGCTTAAGTGTATTTCTGGCTAACTCTTATATCTTAAATTAACCCATTTATATTAATTTGTATATCTCCATGTGGTTGTGGCTTACCGGCAAGGTTCCAGTGGGCTCCAATGGAGGCGTCTGTCTCCTGCAGGCAGCTACATGGCTTCTCCTTGACTCTCCCTACTCTCTCTCTCTCTCTTTCTCTCTCTCTCTCTCTTCCAGCCTGGCTATATTATGTTAAGCCATTGCCTGAAAGCAGCTTCTTTATTAACCAATAAAAGCCACACATATATAGAAGGACTTCCCATAGCAGTTCTCCTTTTAATTTAAATAAAAAGGAAGGTTTTAACTTTAACAAAGTGAAATTACATAAAGCACAACAGTTATCCAGCAAGAATTATAGTTATCTACGTTATCTTTTATCATAACTAAGGAAAACTATAACTATCTATTCTTCAACTCCATCAAAGACTCCAGAAAGATATATTACTTAAGTAAACAGGAAGTGCATTGTAAGTAACTTCCAAAACTCTAGAATTGACAGAGACATCTCACTGCCTGGACAGTCACTTAAAGTTTTTATATAATATTGAGGCATCCAATATTCAGCAGAAATAGATTGCATAATGCTTTATTAATCTTGAATTTTCTTAACGCTAATGAGAAAAGAGCAACAGCAGCCGAGAGACATTGGATAATAAAAAAAACTTTTGAATTAAATCAGTCAGTGTATTTTAAGGAGGTGTTGACCTCACAATGGAAACCAGGAGATGTGCTTCGTTGGGGAAGGGCTTCGCTCTTGTTTCCACAAAAGAAGAAAAGCTATGGATACCATCAAAATTAATAAAGATTCAGTTCAAAAAAGAGAAACCTCTTGAAAATGAGAAATGACAGCTCATCCACAGAGGTGCCAAACATACATACAGGTGGTAAGGAAATCTTATAAGGGTTGGGGCAGGGTTCTGTTCTTATTTTTACAGGAAAATACACATCTTCAAAAAGTCAAGAGACCCTGGACATTTGGATGCCTAAGGAGGAAAAAATAACTATCAGAAAGTATCACCAAGTAAAGAGAAATATGACTTATGAGGGCAGGTCATCTGAGAGTAAAGACTTATTATACACACACATACACACACACACACACACACACACACACACACACATCTTCCTATAGAGTTATAAAATCACTTAAAAATCAGAGCTGGCTTTGGAGTTGAACAATGGCTATCCTTCTCTAAATTCAAGCACATTGTTGAAAGAAAAATTCAGAGTTTCTATCTCATGTCAGGAGCCATCTGATATGGGACAGAAAGAATAAAAAATTTTAACTTTTCTTCATGCCTATTTTGTCTGTATAGTATCTTTTGTTGAATATATGTCTATTAATAATCTTTAAGTTTTCCACAATGAACAGTATATTTTCCTGCAGTAATCTTTGAAGTTTCCAGGAAGAAGATGGGGCCCCACAACAACTACTCCACCTGGTTGATATGATGTCATGATGCTGATAGCACCACTATAAGACTGGTTTGGGGTACCAGCTGCTCAATATGGTTTCAACTTGGTTATCTGAAATGGTGCACCTTCTTACAGCATTCTGGCCAGAACTCCAAATAAGAACTTCAGAAAAAACCCTATTGACTACTCAGAAACCATTTGCAGTTATACCAGAAAGTAATCTTGAAACTTAACCATCATTTTACTTTTATAGGATCCCATAGAAAGAACATCACCCCCATGACAGCTGGAAGCAATTCTAGAAGATTATGTCCCCTTGTCTGACAATGTTTGTCCTCAGGGTTAGGGACATCATTTAGGGGTTGATTATTATTCAGATAGGGTTGGGGATTGGGGTGGAAACTTTGTAGGCCCAGTGATCTCCTTGAAAAAAAGGGAAATTGCATGGGATAATAGGTAGATTAGTGTGAGATTATTTACACTAATAATAATAATAGTGAGTAATAGAGTGAATACTTGTGAGCTATTATTTATGGATAATTTATATTGGTATAGATTCTTATATACTGATACAAGTTCAAATTACAATTGTTATATTGAATATACTTCTATTTCTGTTTATAATATTTGTACACCTATGCAAAGCTTTTTTGTCAGATTGTATGCATGCCTGTTTCTACATCTGTTTAAGACATTTTGTATATTGATACAATTTTAGGATATATTTATCATATTGCATTATATATTTCTACCTCTGATCAAGATACTTATATATTGTTTACATTTTAAAGTCATCATCCTCATTTACTGCATAGTTGTTTAAAGATTGTTTAATATTATGATATGAAGTCTTAAAGTTATATAGGTATTAAATATAATAGGTCAATAGTTATTCATATTTGTCATACTTATAGGCAGATTAATTAGGTTCTTTAGATACATATAGATTGTATTCTATATAGATAGGTAATCTTCAACCACTTTGAAAATCTGTAGAACAAATCATTTAAATAACTTAGAGTTCTGTTGACATGAGACACAATTGCTTTGGAAAACACCGATGCCTTCCCGAAAGAATGTTGAGCACCAAAGACACTCCACTTGGAGCTTGCTTTCTTCTTGGCACAACTGGCCTTTGGGCAAGGAACTGTCACATGCCTTGACCACTGACAAAGTGCACAGTGTCCATACTGGACAAGCAGGATACAAGAAAAAAGACTGACAAACCTTGCTAAGACAGGTTTTGAAAAATTTGAAAAATTTTCCTGCCTCTGAAAATGGCCTGTCAGTTACTCTAGGTCTTAGGCAAAATTGGTTGCTTCAACATTACAAATGAGACTTTGGATGATTGCCCATGTAGCCAGTTGTCTCCGTCTTCTACTGCACATTTTGGAAGCTGCTTGATTGCACTTCCTGCCTACTCAAGTAATATTATCTCCCTTCTCAAGCCTTCGATGGGGTTGAAGATTATATAGTCATAGTTACCTTCCTCTTATGATCTAGCCAAGCCATTTCTGATACAAGACTTAGACTCCTTAGGATAAAATGATTATTAAAAGATTTAGCATATGGTCCTTGCTTAATATTGTTTATGCTGGTTCTAATTTTTATACTTGATATCTGTTCTCAGTGTATATAGTTTTGTATTGGGTTTGGAACTCTCTTATTTAGACAAAAGAAGGAGGTGATGGGGAACCTCCTTCAGCCAATGGCCTTTCAGAGGCTGGACCAGGTTGGGGTGTGACTTAGGGTACCAAAAAACTGCAGCCCAGTTCTGCCTCTTCTTCCAGCGAGCCACACCTGGATGTCAGACTTATTCCTATTTCTTCACTGTGATCCATAAGTTCCCTTTTAATAAAGAAAAACCTTAGAATACCCTATTTGGAGTAGCTTGGAATTATTTGACTCATGTTCCCCCCATTTTACATCTTCTAAATCATGTGGGGACCCATAAACCCCTTTCTAGTCAATGCAAGAATGCCAACTGACTGATGCTGTGCAGGTCTTGTGCGGGAACACAGCTGCTGTGAGTTCATGAGTATGTAAACCCTGTCTTATATGAAAGACGCTTTCCGCTGGTGTTGTCCCCAACCTTTGGATCTCACAATCTTTCCATTCCTTCTACCTGGATGATCCCTGATAGAGAGGGGTGAGGGAGATGTCCCGTTCATCACTGATTACTCTATTGACCCTTGCTCTCTGCATCTTGATGAGTTATGAGTTTCTGTATTAACATCTGTCGACAAAGAAACTTCTCTGATGAGGTCTGAGAGTTGTACTTATGTGATCCTATATCCTGAACAATAAAAACACTGCAGGAGGCATACCATTTTCAAGTTATACTGCCGAGCCATGGTAGTAGAACCAGCAGGGCACTGTTCAAAAACAGGCACACTGATCAACAGAAAATAACCAAAGACCCAGATGTAAGTCCACACCCCTACTGACTTACTATTTGACAAAACCATACACTGGAGAAAAGACAGCATCTTTAACAAATGGTGTTGGATAAACTGAATGTCTTTCTACATGTAGAAGAATGAAACAATCTTTCACTCTCACTCTGCACACAAACCAATGCTGTGCTTTCTGAGTTTATCAATATGGTTCATGATAAGCCAGTAATACAACCTCAGCAGATTGTGTGCCCTTGTCTCCCTGCAGTGAGACTTCCACAGGTAAAGGTACATGGCTTCTCACATGCAAGAGGTGATAATAGAGGCCAGGTCACCATGTCTTCCTGGCCTTACCCCATTTCAGTAGGACTCTGCTTTGGGTTTTCCATTGTTTTCATATTACAAACTGGAGAAAGAATCAAGAGAGACTGGACAAAGCTGTTTGTTCTGCAAGTAAAAGTTTCTCAGAATAAATTCTTTGAGAGGCCCACTAACCAATGCCCACCTTGGGCTGTGTGGGCAGAAGCTGTGAATCCACTCAAAGAGACACAGAGAAGTGTTTTGTTATTTTCTATAAAGCACATCATGTTGCCCAAAATTTAGTTTTTATTAGGAAGTAGGAGGAAATAAACATTGAATAAGAAGGTGGCAGTCTCTGGCAGGAGGATTAGGAAGAACATAATCTTTGTAGCCCTGAGATGAATTAATAAGGAGTGGGCATGCTTCTCTAAGGAAAGGACATTTGAAAGCACATGAGAAACAGACTGGTGCTTGTGATAAAGAAAGGAATCTATAGATTGCACGTGGCCATGACTTCTGAAGAGATAACTTTCCATTTTAACCTCTGTCTATGGCCTAAAATAACTGGAAAGTTTCTAATTATTTTTGCGTTTGTCAGTGACACAAAAGAAACTGTGTGTGTCCGTGTGTGTACACATATGTATGTGTATACATATATATGAGCACACGTATGTGTGCTTGTTGAGAGTAGAGGTTAATTTCCACTTTACTTTTGGGAGACAGAATCTCTCCAAGAACCTGGACTTCACAGATCCAGTGAGGCTGATTCTCCAGTGATTTCCAGGCATGCCCCTCTCTCCACTTCTCTCAAGCCTTGGGGTTGCTTACACATGCTACCACACCTAGGTTTTGAAGTACTTGCCTGGAATTAGCACTTTACCATGTCTTCCTGGCCTTACCCCACAGCTATCTCCCTATTGTGAACAAAAGAGATGTTTGGAGTTCATTTTGTTTTTCCCTTTATTTAATTTTAGAAGGCAAGATCATCTCCTAGTTCGAGATGTCTCTTGAGCCACCTTAAAAAACTGGGCCCAAAGTTTCCTATTAGCTTCCACTGAGGAAAACTCCAGGCTTGGTGATTAGTTCACACTTGAAGAAAACAGCTGTACCAGAGGTTTATAGAGTAAATTCCACAGCCTTCTCAATACACCCAGCTTGAGATAGCCCATTGATCCCTCCGGCTCTTTGTCCCTAAGCCCCCACATTTGATTTGTTTTTCTAAATAGCAGATGACCCGCTGGCCTCAGCAGGAGTTTGACCTTTGCTGGACAAGAGTAACACAATGCATAGCTGTGTTTTGTCTCATGTATAACTTTCAGGGATTACAGAGAAGTTGCACTTTCCTCTCTTCTATTTTAGTCCCACAGAAGAAGTGTAGACAGAAGAGGCTGAAATGGCTCTGGTTTCCAGCCACAAAGCCTGTGCTCAGCTTGCTGCTTCTTCTGCACTTATTCTCAGTGAGTGCTTGGAGTAGCTGTGTGTGCATGTCAAGGAAGACCAGTTCCCTTCCACTAGCATGTGGAAGTGTGATGGGCAAATGGTTGAGATTAAAACAAGTGAGAGCAATTACTCACTGTTATAACCTAACATATAATAGAGGGACATATAGTAATTTGAAATGAAATGAAATATTCTCAAGATGGTCAGTTTAACTAGCAACAAAGTGATGGGTGGGCCACAGAGAGCTAAGACCAAACAGAAAAATCTCAAAGTATCAAAATAGCGACGTATCTCAAAGAAGAACTGCAGGTCCAGAACCACTTCTTGGGGAAAGACTGAAAAAAGAACAAGCACTCCCTCCTCCCAAGGGTCTACTAGAGGACACTGATTTGAGAATTATCAAGAATCACATTTCTCTGGTTCTCTTCATGTTATTACCTGGTTCTCTCTGTAAAGTATAATCTCCATCAGTGATAAAACTCTATCAGGGAGCTGGGAGTGATGGTGCATAGCTATAATCCCAGTATAAAGTAAGACCAGAGGAATACATGTTTAAGTTCAGCCTGGGTTATAATACAGCAAGGTTCTGCCTTTTAGAAGACTTTGGTAATGTTTGGCAGACTTTGAGCTGTGCCCTTAGAAAACCCTCTTTAGCTGGCTGTGTCGAGGGAAATACTCATACTTCCCTCCCCGTGTCACCTGCTGTGAATGTTGCCTGGCCTGTGCTCCCTGTTACTGAGCTGGGAGTGTGGGGAGGAGAACTGAAGCTGATGGGCTGCGAGTGCGGACTGAGCTTGTGGTGAGGCAGAGTTCCCCAGGAAGCTTAGGTGTCACAGAGAAGGGTGGACGTCCTGGGATCTGTTAAGAGTGCTGATTGCTGCAGGTCTGTGTCCTGGTTTTGGATGCCTTTTTATAAGAGTTGTTACTGTCAGGAATTCTTAAATCAAACTGATTTTTAAATTAAAAAGTAGTGATGGTAACCATCATCGATAAAAAACCGTGTTAAGAATATTTCCTTGCAGCTGGAGAGATGGCTCAGTAGTAAAGATCATTGGCTGCTATTCCCAGAGGTGCTGCGTTCAGTTCCCAGCATCCACGTGAAGGCTGACAAACAGCTGTAACTCCAGTCCCAGATCTGATACCCGTTCTGGTCTCCCTGGACACCTGCATACAAGTGGTATACATAATCTCTTGTAGGTACACGCACACAAACGCATACATAAGAATATCTGCATCCTTAAAAATACATCATCACAATCATTCTAGAAGAAAACACAGAAAGACGAACATGTAATATTAAGGGTTAGAAGTGGTTAAGATAGGAAACTGGCTGGCACTATATAGCTGTGTAATCTGCATATTACTCACAAAATTTATAACAAATGGCCATTTATTTTGTGATTACTTCATCAAGAGACTGATTCACTGTACTGTTAATTAAATCTGGGCTCTGTTACTTTCATTAACACAGTAGAGGAAGTCTGTGCCTCAAGAAACAGCACATGTATCATATACTCATTGAAATCCCACTATGATTGAAAGAACAGGCTTAGGTTACCTGCTTGAGGGTTGAAAAGTCCATGAGCCTACCATTCACTAGCCAGCAGTTAAAAGGTTTTCAGAGATAATGTCTCCCAGGAATTTAAAACTACAGAGCTCTCTGTAGGTAACTGTCCTTGGCTGACTTGGAGATTCTGGGTTGGAAGAAAAGCAGTGGATAGGTGACAGAGCATTGGTGGCAAGCATTTGGCCAGAGAATGTTCCTGGGACTGGAAGAATATTCTGGCATTAGAGAGTAAGAGCTGGGGTGTGCCCATCAATGTGCTCCTAATATGTTTTAAAACTGTCAAAATGGATGCTGGCCAAGAAGCTAAACATGTCAGCTGTTTCTCTTTAGCTGCATACAGAGTAGCAGTGGGCCCAAGCGACCTAGAGGAGGAGTAGACAAGCCCTATCTATAAAGGGACTTTTTAAAATGTATTTCATCCTGTGACAACCAGAGTCTGGGTCTGTTCTTTAGATCTCTACTATGATCACAGTCCAGAAGCAATCCAGGCAGTGTGACTGGACTTATACTTTAGGGACACTGAAATTTACACATAGCACATTTTGAAGATAAGAGAGTGTATTGTCTCCCTTTTATTTTTATAAGCATTAAGACATAATCTTAGATCACAGCCTGTTTGAAAGTACATAGTTGTATGGATTTATACAATCCATAGTGTCCTAGATATGAATTAAAGAGAGGTTAGTTTTCAAAGATAATATCTTCTAGGGATTTAAAATTATCATCTGCTTTTCTAGTCAGTGAGAAACTCAGGATATACTTGTGTGAGGACAGGATCCAATGGGGTCTAAATTCCTAGGGTTCAGTTTCACCTAATGACTGGACTCTTCAGAAACTCAAGAGTCTTTCCTCCCAACCATCCGAGAGGCCAGCGCAGCAGTGGGAAGGGTCATGTACAACTTCCAAATAGTTGTGGATTTGGCCTTAAAAACCAAGTGGAGTTTGATTCATAAAAAGCCCACAGAATGTTTAAAGTGAACTGCAGTTTCGAAAAATTTTCAATTAGAATCCCGTTCATTCAGCAGGTGAGCAAGCCTAAACTAAAACCAGTGCACCCTCACCAACACCCAGCAAAGCCAAGAGGAGCCCTCAGCGTGATTAGCACATGGGAACAGCAGCAATCATCCTTCCAACCCAGAATGGTTCCAAAGGAGCCTGGAACAGACTGAGCTGAGTGGACCCGAGTCTTACTCAAGTCTGCTTTTAGGCAACTGTATTTGTGATGGCATCTTGTATAGAGGCAGCTGGTGAATATGGAATGTTTTAGTAGTTGTCTGTTGGGTTGCTCCAGAACATTCTTCAAGTTACAGTGTTCTTAGAGCTGAAGAATATTGACAGACAGCAATTGAAACTGACACATTGCACAGAATGCTGAGATGCCCCACACTCCCTGGATTACAAAAATTTAAGAAATGCTTGGTTCTCACTAACCCTAGGCAAGGCATGTGCTTTGCTGAGAGCTGTGGATGCTCCTCAGCAGGACTAGGCAAAATGCAAAGCGGGGATTTTTCTAGGTCATATGGGCCACAGGGTCATTTGTAAAGAAGAACATATAGGGTTTTTACCTTAAATGACAGGTTTCATGGCCCTCTTCAAGCCCTGCTTCCCTGATCCCTGGTCTTTTCTCACAAAAGGGTCTGTGCTACAACAATTGAGATTCTGACTTCAGTACTTGACTGTTTAAAAACAGGAGCCCAAGCCAGTCAGAAATAGTTATGCAGAGGTGTTATGGAGTATCAGTTGAGGATGTTTATGCTGTGGAGTATTTGTTTTATGATGCAATGATCTGGTGCATTTTTTTATGTTTCATTTGTTGAACTCTGTATGCATTGCTTTTCTAAAAAAAGAGCTGGACAGTCAATAGCGAGGCAGAAGAGAGGAAAAGGTGGGGCTGGCATGCACAGAGAATAAATAGGAGGAAGAGGAGAAGGAGGAGGAGCAGAAAAAAAGAAGGAGAGGAGGACTCCTGAGGGGCCAGCCACATAGCTACGCAGCCACGCAGCCACGCAGCCAACCATAGGGGAAGAAGGACATATAGAATAAAGAAAAGTTAAAAAAAAACCCAGAGGCAAAACATACTTAAAGAGAAATGGGATAATTTAAGTTAGAAAAGCTGGCTAGAAACAAGCCAAGATAAGGCTGGGCATTGATAAGCATGAAAAAGTCTCTGTGTATTTATTTGGGAGAAGCACAGGCCCCTAAAGAGTTAACCTCACGAAAATTCCAACCACATAGAGGATTGGTGACATGATTAAAGATGGCCCATATGGCTATTTTCTGAGAAATCCAGCAACTCAGGTACCCTGCTACATGGTGCTCACTGTGGACTGCAGCCCCCCCCTCCCCCCGCCAGGTCCCATTTCCCTCTTTGTTCTGTGGATCGCCCTGCTCAGCTGAGGAAGTCTTCCCTAAACTTCTTTGCTGAATGATGTCCATTCACGAGTTGCTCTTGGCCGGGAAAAGTGTGAAATCGAACTTGTCACAATGTTTGCATTGCTGAGCGCCTCTTCGTTTCGCTTTGCGTTCCACTTACTTTTGCCCTAAAAAGCAAACACACAGGAAAGTGAGACAGAAAATGCTTGTCTTTTCACGCCTCAGAGTCAATGTATCTTACAGGAAAGTCCTCTCTCTGAAGAGGGTGAGTCCAATGTTCAGTGTGTTTGATGGCCATGGCTGCCAGAGACTAAGCCACACTCACTTTTCATTTACATATGAACCCCTCCCCCGTTTTTAGACACTGCAAATTGGGGAAATAAAAATCCATGAACAGATAAAATTGAGCATTGAACCCGAAGTGGGTTAATCAAGCGATCCCTAATTGGACTCCAGCCCTACCTTTACAGATTTCATCCCTGATGAGTGGAAGGGACTTTTGTTCCATTTGGTCATAAGGTACCCAAGGCAGAAATGACAACTCTACACCTGTGGGCCCTTTAAAACCACTCTCAGCACCGCCAGAAATGTGTGAGTTGTTAAAGACATTCGCTTAGCCTGTGGGTTTCTGTAAAACCAAAACTGTTTCTCTAAAGTAAGCAGAGCCGATGAAAAGGAGGAGAAGGAATTTGGTTTGAATGACCAAACTGGAAAAAATGACCAGAACCCCCTTCTGGCCATTTTTGAAGCCTGCGTTCTCCTAACCATCATTTATGGGCCCCTGGAAAGGATGCTACAGACCCCGGAGAGGCGATAGCCGCGTTAAGTGAACACTAGAACACATGGGAGAGGCATGTAAAGCCGCTGGCAGAGCAGCCCTGACATAAACCCTGCTCCAGCCACCCTCATTTCCTCTTGTCTCTGACTCATTCATGGTTTTGTATTCTGGTGATAAAAATGCTGACCCAAAGGAAAACGGGAAACATGGAGATTTCCTGCATTTCAAACTTACAAAACTAGGTGAAAATTCAAAATGCAAAGATGGACAGACTGTGTGCTCACCACCATTATCAAGTATTACAGCTTATTATGGCTTTCGAAGGACTTCACTCTTATTAGCGTTTCTATACATAATTCTGTGATCATTTTTGCATTATGGGGAATAACAGGCAGTAAATATTAAAAGATGTGTCAACATTCCAATTTAGAATTTTTAAAAATAAGGAATGATTGGTTAAGATTGGTTACAACCACTCACTTCAAGGCCAGGGGAAGTCTTATCACTTGGGTAAATGACCCTCAACGATAACACCCGGTCACCATTGCTAGTAAATAACATCATCATGAAGGAATGTCATGAGCTATTTTGGTGACCAATAACAATGTAAACGAGAATTGGTTCCAAGGCTTCCTAATGTCTAACAAATGAAGCAAAAGAAGCTGAGAATATAAACAGAAAATGAAGAATGGATTTCTCTTTTGTAAAATGGAGGTGGGATCAGCATACATGGACGGAGAGCAGTTTTAGTGAGGGCTCAGCTGCCTTCGCAGGAATCTGTGACATGATACTTTGTTGCAATGTGACTGGACCAAGAATTTAAATTTGCCAGGCAACTTTTGGCAGATTAATTTCTATAAAATTTTAATTTTAGATTATACACTATTATGTGGCAGAGTATATTTTATGGCGTGGTCACACTGCAGATAAAAAATTGTATATTGTTGAATATTGATGACACATTATATTCATATGTGCTGTGGGATGTTTGTTTAATGGCACAAAGATGTGTTGCATTCTTTTATGTTGCATTTGTTTAACTCTGTGAAGCTGTGTTACTACTTTGTCTAAAATGGCTGATTGGTCTAATAAAGAGCTGAATGGCCAATTTCTGTCTTCAGTATAGAAGCTCCTGAAATTCCAGGACAGATTAGCCTTATTTTTTTAAATAAGCAATGCAATACTTTTGAGGGAAGGTACTCTACCCAAACTCACTGTCTGTTGCTAGTTTTTATATATTTATATTCCACTAAATTTGGTATGCACATCAATTTTACTATAAAATCTACATGCTAAGTATGTGTAGAGTTTTAGGGTATGTGGAGGTCCAGGCCACACAGAGGAATTACAAACAAAGCAACCCAATCATCCTGATATTGGTGTCTAATAATCTCCAAGGATTGGATGCTGGAAATGGCTTTCACATCAATAATTTTGGAATCCCCTTCTACAAAAAACTGGTGAAGCTGATCCCTGGGAGTGACTATTTTGTGGTATGGACCAACATTTGCAATTCCAGCATACAGAGACCTAAAAATTATTCCATCTTAAAAGTTTTTGAATGGAATGAACAAAAATAAAATTTTAAAATAAAATAGTTTATGTTTTGTTTACAACATCTCCATAGCTGAGATTAATGACTTGTGTGGAAGATGATGTTAAACATCAAACCCATTAACTTATGGGGTGTAGAATGAGGATGGGTGCATCGTCTTCCTGCTAAGGTTTTATTATTATTTGAATAGTTTCCTGCATATATACAATCTATCTTGATCATGCCCACCTTTCCTCCCTCACCTCCACCCAGAATCTCCCATTACATCTCCCTCTCAACATCATGACCTCCTTTTATGATTTATTTATTTCCAACACACCGAGTCCAGTTCCTGCTTCCCATATCATCAGGGGTATGAGAACATCCACTGGGGAATGGGTAATCTATGAGTGGTCATGGTCCTAAAGAAAAGTAACTGCCCATCATCCATCCACCATCAACCGACAATATCTCCTCGATAGGGGTGGAGTCTCAGGAGTCTCTCCACAATCCATGGGACATTTTAATTGGATTGATCTTGCAAAGACCTTGTGCAGGGGGCCACGGTTGTGAGTTCACGTGTGGGGCAGCTAAGCCATGTCCACAGGACATCATCTCACTGTGCTCTCCCTTCCCTCTGACTCTTATGTTCTTTCTGAGCCTTCCGAACTTTTCAATGCATTATATAATTTTGAAATTGTGAAATGCATGAATACATCTAAAAGTTTTTCCTTGTGTCCTCTCTTGCACAATAAATAATCGGTTGTCACTGGATCTTGGAATCAGCAATATTGTTTAAATGGTTTAGCGATCACAATCAGAGCACTGTAAAGCAAAAGTTAGTTGGAAATGAATTCGGAACATGGTGTTGATGTGAAAAATGATTTGATTTTCTGGGAAGTCAGCAATAGTTATGGAAAATATTACTTTTTTTGGTTAAGAAAAGTAAATTCCTGAAATAAAGATCAGGGACATCTGGATTTTATTAAAAGTAGTGTGAGGTGCTCAGAGGAACCAAAGGTTTACAAACTGTAAGCCCATTTCATAGATTCCAGAATAAGTGACATTTGTTAATGTTGGCTGCTAGCTGAAGACTTGAGAAGAAATGTCACATTCATCCCCCCCCCAAAAAAAAATTTGGATAGGTACATTATCAAACTAACGAAGCTGCGGCCCTACAGACCCAACAGAAAACCCTCACCTCCATCCAGGGATTTGGCTTCCATACCCATGGTAATTAACATTACTGAACAATAACTTTTCTTCTACTGAGAAGAAAGGCATGAAGACACCAGTCCTATCTAAACAGACAACCTTAAAAATCACCTGTGATTTAATAACTAGTACAAATGTTAACTATGTTCTCTCATAAATTTTTATAAAATCTAACACTGAAGTAAAAAATTTAAGGATGGCAGAAGTCATCTTTAAGTTTACTTAAAGTTCATTGATTCTTTAAGTTTACTTGATTCTGTCTTTTGAAAAGAATTATAATCAAGAGTAACAAGAAAAACAGTCATGTGGTGGTGTAGGTGCTATACACTTTTGATTCAACACTTGGGAGGAAGAGGCTGGTAAATCTTTG
>PVIU01009408.1:0-76548 GCA_004026605.1 Ondatra zibethicus
ACCTACGTCTGGATTCATCTCCCCGTATCTGTGACTGAAAGACTCAGGGATTTGGTAAGCAGTATTCTTCCTACCTACGTCTGGATTCATCTCCCCGTATCTGTGACTGAAAGACTCAGGGATTTGGTAAGCAGTATTCTTCCTACCTACGTCTGGATTCATCTCCCCGTATCTGTGACTGAAAGACTCAGGGATTTGGAAATTTCGGAGCATGTGTTATGTTAAGCAGAACATGAAGGTTTTTCATCAAAAGCTCAGTGTCTTCTCACAGGAGGAGTACAGGGCCTGAAGTCATCATGGATCTCTTGGAAACTGAGGGCCTAACACCTCCTGAGTGTGTGGCCTCAGGTCTTCTCTGTCCCTCTGTCCCGATCTCACATATGACTTCTATGAATTAAGTAGGTTAATATTTGTTAAAGAGCCATGAAAGTTACTAAAGGTCTAGAAATAGTTAAAGACTCAAAGGCAGTTGAAAAACAGTTTTTCTTTTTTAAACTTAGTGTAGGTACTATCATATTTGTATTCATCTACTTGTGCAGAAGCTGAAGAAGAAAATGCTTGTGTGATTTTGGAAGAGGTGACCCTCAGTATCATTGAACAAATGATATTGTATGGAAGCCAATTTCTGGGTAGTTGCTGATATTATGACAACAGGAATCCCTTCGATTGAAAATTCCTTGATTCCATAGACTTAAGATACTTTCTAATCCTTGTTTATGCTGATTCCCAATCCCTTTGGACCTCATTTCAAAGCACATTTTGAAACAGAATTCAAATTGATACAGACAGACTCAAGTCTTAAACCTTCTGGCTTATTTCCAAATTGTACACAAGAACCAAAAGCAGCAATCCTCATGCAAGCCTCTTGGAGACTGTAAGTGATAAACAGATGCAAAAGGTTGCAAAAATAGCTATGAGAACAGAAACCTCTGTGAAGCTTTGGTAAAACTTACACAGCAGGATGGGCAAATACAATTGATGGTCATATACAAGAATCCAGAAGACATGGTCATGTTATAGTGTCTTTGTGTGTGTGTGTGTGGGGGGTGTCTTAAAAATAATAGAAATCAAGGTGAGACATGCTGACCTTGAACCCCATCTTAAAGCTTAAACTAAATGGCAAACTCGTATTCTTAATCTAGTTACTCATTATCTCAAGACAGGAGAGTACAGTAGCTGAGCCAGAGCACACTTGCAGTGGCCTTGTGCTCTTGATGGGCACTTTTTACTCTTTGCCCATGGACCAACTAAAGCTGGTACAGCTGCTAGAGTCACAACTCGGAATAGGAGAGAAGCTGGTGTGGAATCGGTATGTTAACACAGGTCTGAGCTGACTCTTTATCTTATCTCCATAAGGCATAAGAATCTCAACCTAGAGCAAGCAATAGCTGAAAAAATCTGAAAATCCCAGGAAAATATTAAATACTAATAATGAGCATGAATATTTGCATATAGTTGAGGATGCTGTTCTTATAGTGGTGAACAAGGTCATGGAACCCCAGACTCAGACAGAGGCTCTTTCTGCAGCCTTATATACAAAGATAATGGAAAGTTGGGGAAAGAGTGGGCAGGAAGCAATGACAGCAATGACTTCCAGGGTAATGACTGTCTCACAGCTGAAAACTGGGAGATTCTGGACTTTTGTTTTGTTTTGCTTTTTCAGCTCTCCATGAGTCTGGCTGTGCCCTGTTGTGTTTCTCTTCTGGTTCCATTATTTATTACCTATAGCTTTAAAAATCCATGACTGTGTAACTAACCCCTGTATGTAACCTTTCTTTATTCTCAAAGAAAAGAACTCACTTCCATTTGCTTCGACCTAGAGTAATAGAATATTCATTAAGACACCCAATACTCTATTCCTTTAAAATTATAGATGCAACTGCCTACCAGGCATGTTTACTAAAACAAACACCAATTTTGTCCTGGATAAATTGAACTCTTGAGCCTATGAAGGAGCAGAAAGGGTTTGGTAGCTTGAGTTCTGTTTTGACTGCCTCTTATTGTCTGTTTTACTTTGTGGAGAAAATGTTCAGAGCAATACAATATCCTACCTTCTTCCCTCTTTACCTCCTCCCTCCCTATTTTCTTCCTTCTTTCTTTCCCTTTCTTCCTCTCTCTTCTAAGTCAAGAGTAGTAGAAGGGATTATTAATGGATCTGAATATGACTTCCAGAGGGTCAAAGGAGCTATATTTTACACTTCCTTCACCTATAGTAGTTTATACACCAAAAGCTTATCATTAAGAAAAAAAAAATCAAAGAATCATAAGTTCTTGTCATTGTACTTCCTTACATGTTTTATTGTTAGGTACTAGAAGAAACAATTGTCATCAAATTTAATTTTCATAAAAGCTAAAGATGTCATTGGATTAACCTTTCCTGGTAGTCAAATGGTTTGTGGCTAATAACTTTCTAGTTAACTCATTTACATATACTCTGGAACCCATTTATCCTGGGGTTAGTACCCTAAAAATCAGCTTTTAAAGTTAAAATACCCACAGTGATATTTGTTGTTTTAATTCTGCAAATACGGTATATGAACTATTCAGAATCTAGTAAGGTATCATCAAAATATCATTTACAGTTCATAAATTGTCAGGCAGAGAGAGCATAAAGAGCCACAGAATTGTGTAGATTGTCTACACACAAGAGGAATGTGTGTAGACACCCATTCATCTAAGTCAGATGAAGTCATTTTGCAAAGATCTAAAATCCACTGAAGAGATCAAGGTTGTGAGGCCAGACCCATCCACAGGGAACTTAGAGATTGTGCTGGGGAGCATTAGAAGCATGTACCCATCTGGCACCCAGGCTTAGTCACCCTGGACATCCGTTCCCAGACCCAGAGCTCTGGTTGGAATTTCTATCAGCAGCCAAGAGTCCATCTTAGAGCCACAGTAGACAGCTCAGTCCTAACTCCCAGGAGATGATCAAACCATTCTCCCTCCTCTGCAGGCTTTCGGCTGAATTGCAAAAGGGACATGTAGATCCATGCTCTCGAAACAGATGCTAATTTCAGGACAATAAATCCGCCACTTAGGTATTCAATAAAAGTGTGCTAATCTAAATCTGAGCAAAGTGTGGCTTCTGGCTCTATTAAAATTCTACTTTCATTAATTTTGGTGATTGGGTTTAAACCCAGAACGTTAGGCAGGCTAATCACCATTCTGCATCTGGGATACACGTTTGGAAATTTAAATTCACTTTAATGACCTACACCTCTTTCTTCTCCTTTTTTCCTTCCTCCCTCCCTCCCTTCCTGTGATGTATGTACATGTTCATTTGTGTGTGCATGTGTGTATGCAGAGGCCAAAGGCTGACAATATCAGAAGTCTTTCTATGCCACTCCCGCCTTCTCTTTTGAAGCAGGGGCTCTTGCTGAACGTGGAGCTCAGTGTTGTGTAGGCTGCTTAGCCAGAGAGCTCCTGAGGGCCACACGGTTGGTCCGTTCCTTCAGTGTGGGAGTCTTAGACCTGCACAGCCACGGCCAGCTCCAACATGGGTGCCAGGGACCTAAACTCAGGTTCTCATGAATGGTTTGGCAAGTATTTTACTGATTGGGCCATCTCTCCAGCCCACAAAATCTCATTTTGGATTTGTGTTTTTATATATAAGGTCAGCCAAACTGACAAAAGCAACGATGCTTAGAGTCCCCCTTACAGTTACAAATTTAATACAGGATGTTGAAATGAAAGGTTCTCTTTGTTCTGAAGCAGAGTATCAAGATCCCCCAGCTGGCCTTGAACTTGCTATGTAGCATAGGGAATGATCTGGAATTTATGATCCTCCTGCTTCCATCTCCCAAGTGCTGGACCCACTTTAGGGATGGGGTGAAACTCAAGATCCCATGCATACCAGGCAAGACCTCTATAACTGAGGTATATCCCCAGCTCAAGGCCTTTTTTTTTCTTAACATCATTCCAAAGTGTTTCCTTGCTAGGTATGTACTTTTTTATTCTTCGAGTTTCAGATTATGAAGCTGACATGTACCAGAGGCAGAATAAAGGTCACTGCTCTTCACAGGGCAAGGCAGGCAGAAAGAGAGGGGTGAAATCATTCTCTGCAGCTATTCCCTCCCCAGCCTAACTGCGCATGTAGCAGCAATACGCCAGCTTCCTCTGGGTTAAATGGCATGGTCGGGGGTCAGTAAATAACCTGTTAGATAGGAAATTAAAGAAAGGCAGATTTCAGTCACAATAATGGGAAATCTCCAAGCTGCTTCTAATTCATCTTCAAGCACTAGCTTTCCATTGCTAGATTAAAAACAAAACAGCAAGGGCCAAGTGTGTAAGTGATGAAGACGCACAGCTTCTTGGAACCATGGTGATGTTAAAGATGAACCAATGGCGGGATCTTTAAACTGACCACAGAGCTAACAGAGATACTGATGACAGAAAATACAATTACCAATCCCTCTCTGGACTGCAGCCAAGGAAGCTAAACCGTAAGCTGATTTCATTGCTCACTCTCCCCATCCCATCCTGAGGTCTAGGCACGCCAAGCAGCTCCTGGTTGATGACACAGCCAAGCCACTCACTGTGATAGTTATGCATTTCTTCCTGGTGGCTCTGAAAGTATGGCGTGCAGCTTCTGTGAGGAGGTACACACCACCCTTTGAGAAGGGTGCACCCTGACAAGGAGCAAAGGTTATGGGGTTCTTTCTCTTTGCCCTGTGTTTTCCATGGGACACATTCTTCTTCACTCTCTCCATCTCTTCTCCCAGCCACCGCCAACATCTCTAGCCCGCTTCTCTTTCCCCTCTAACTACAATAAGATTGTCACTGAGATAACCACCATGCTTGTTCTTAAATTATTTTATCAACTAGACCAAGCCCTGCAAAGGGGGCTCTGCTCCCCACAGTGGCACTCTCACTGGTCCAGCCTAGCACAAATGAGGTGTTTTCCTTTATACACTCAAGCATTCGCCTCAATCCCCATTGTGCTAATGGGTGTCTATCCACTCAGCACAGACGGCCATCAAGAAGGCTCTTGCCTTACCCAGCAGCAGGGCAAAGTGGGCCGCCAGGATCACTGGCATGCCAGAGTTTATCTGACAGTTTTGAGAAAAATATTGTCCATGAAAGACTGCCTGTAATACAATCTATTGAGGCTTTTGCTTTCCAAGATATCGACAAGAAAGTCATCCTTGGATGGACAAGTCTGTCAGTATAATATACATAGAGAATGTTTTGTTTCCTTTCAAACAAACTTTCTCTAAATATTGAAATGATGATGACATAGCAGTGTATACTTGTTAGAGAACTAACATGTACTGTAATATGACTCCCTCACAGAATCCCCAAAAGTATGTAGATGGTTACATGAGGAATGTGTATGACTATATTTTTCAGATTAGAAAACCGAGGCACTGACAGATTCAACAAATTGCCTAAAATAAATGGCACAGCTGAGTTTTGAACTTAGGTTCTGAACTTTACTTATGCCCTTGGTTTTTACTGAGAGGTGAACACAGTAGTTACTATGAAGTTGTTGCTAAAGATGCTGCAGTTTAGGTACCAACTATACTTTTTTTGCTTTATCTTACTTTTTTCCATGTTGTTTACTTCTAAAATAAATTATGTTACAAAACACATACTTCTGAATATAAACAAAATATTTTGATACTAAGTGTAGTATATGCATAAATAAATGAAAGGACATATTAATTACATGCCAGTATCATAATGATTTGGGCTCTAAGGAACATTCATTTTTCATAGAACCATACAGAGCAGCACCATAGGATAGACTCATAGTGTCGGTCACATATATAAATTAAGATTTTCTAGTAGCCACATGAAACAATATGGGTAAACTAACTTTAGTAGTGAATATATCTACAACTCCAAATCTAAAGTATTTTAAAATAAATTAATACTAGGAACACTAGGATGGTTGTCATCCCTTATTCACACTAAGTTTCGAAGGAGGCTGCATTTTTCCACTGTGGCACATCTCACGCAGACAAGCTCAGTAACCACAGCTGCCAGAGACAGAGAGACAGATGTAAAGCTAGATGCCATGCACTTGCATTTGGTAAGAAGCCAAGGTGACATACTAAAGGCAGAGTTAGGACCACTACCTTGGACTGCATCTCAGGCTTCTCGTCACTGTCCATCCTTTTAAGGTAATGCAAATTCACTTCCAAAGAGGAGAGTCATCGTCACTCTCAGTCACTTCCCCAACATACCATCATCTACCTTTGTCCCCCCCCCACACGTCCATTGACTCTAAACTGGGACTTCTCAACAGTGTTCCAAGTAGGTGCTTCACAGACCACTAACCAGTGTTCACTGCTCTACGGTTCTGGACGGGCTATGGCTGATCCTACAGCTCAGGTGTGTACCTCTAAGGGTTAACAATCTCTGCTAACCTGGTGCTGCTTCTGCTTGCTCTCTCTCTGGTGCTTGTGCAAATCAGAATGTCTACTGTATACACTAAATCATATTTCTTCCCTGGGATTACTTATTATGCTCATTATGTTCATTCTATTCTCTCCGTGTGTCTCCTGCTGCTCACGTATCTGAGTTATTATGTCCTCGCAAGGAACACAGTAAACTCTGTGGGTAAGAAAAAGTAAATTTACTGAAAGACTCTTTCAAGTCTAACAGCACAGGTTGAGGTGTGACTGATCACCTCAACAGAGTCTAACAACTAATGGGAATCGACAAAGAGCCTAAGAGATGAGATTATTAGCTAGCTCTCTCTGAGGCTCTTCTGCTGCCTCTTCTGAGAAAGCTGCATGGGGTAGAGTCCATTCCCCTCTTCGTCATGACTGCCCTGGATGCTCTCTGCAGCCTCTGATGTTTTGACCCCCACCTGCAGAGCCCTATGGGACCAACTGCATGTAACTCCTACAGGGTGGTAATGCTGTTCTTCTGGGGACGTGCTGTTTAAGGCCCTGGGTCCATTATCAACCCATACAGGAACAGAAGCTGAACTGATTAGTGTTTCCAATTACTTTGGTAGCTCAAAACTTGTTTTTGTGAAATGGAAAAGTTCTCTGTTCTCTTGTTTTTCTATTTCAATTATATTTTTTATCCTACCAAAAATTCTACTAATTACTAATAATTATAAAATTACAATTCTAGTTGAAAACTATTTTGTGTTGTTGGCATATGTAGAATTATTTGTGTCCAGTGAAGCAGTGGGAATCGAGAATTAATGTTTTACAAAGACAGAGCAGGAGTGATAGCTGATGAGTACCCCAGGCGTGGGGAAAAAATGGCCTCAGCAGTGCTAACACAGTTCCTGGTGACGCCTCTTCCAACCGCTGTGATTGTTCTATAGTGCAGTCAGCACCCATCCACACCATCAAGGCAAGCTTGACTTCCACCAGAAACTTAGTCACTCTCCCTTCTGTGGATTCCATGCTTAAGCTTCTCTTGGGTTAAGCCTTGAAGTAAAGAGGACAAGACCAAAAGATCTTGTCTTCTGCTGAAAGATCAAAGAGGGGCAGTGTCATCTTCCAGGTGGAATTTCCCTCCACTTGGCTTTGCTCAGCCTCTGCCCTCCTGGTTTCATTATTTTCTTCCTGAATATGGTAAATAGTGCTTGGTTTTAATGTACAAAACAGGTATTTTTATACTTCTTTAAAAATACACAGACAAATTGCTTGAGTTGCTTGTAGCCTCACAGGTACTTAATTTTCTTGAGAGTCCCTCAAAATATGGAGGGCATTCTACCCTCAAGCCACTGTAGGGCATAAGTGAAAACCAGACTAGCAAAAACTAATTAAATTTGAAATTCTCTCTCCTCACTCCCAAGACAATGAAACAACAGTGTACAAGCTAAGAAGTCAGCAAGTGATCCCCAAGTGATTTATTGTCTCTTGGGGTTCATGTTTCTTTCCTAATCTATGACACCAAGAGAAACACTGAGCTGACACCAGTCACTACCAGATGTGCTGGCGGCAAGTGCTGGTGCGCTGTGCTGAAAAGACACCTAGAGTGGAGGCATGAGCTCCCTCTCGGCTCTCACTGACTTCTGCATGACCTGAGGAAAACCGAGCAAATATGATGAAGGCGAAAGGATGGCACTACTATCTGTCTGCCCAATCTTATTAAAAGGATAAAATGAGGTTGGGAAATGTAAAGCCATTTTGTATGTAATAAGTAATAACAATAGCAAATTGTCATCATTAATATTATTTTTGAATACTGTCTATGTACCAAGTATAAAGAAAACATTTACGATGTTTCATACACACTCTTATTTAATGTTCACAATACTCCTATAAGAACTGTTATCACACTCATTTCATATGAGAAAACAGAGGCAGAGATGGTTGAACAACCTATCCATGATTTAAAAGCAGGAACTAGAAAACTAAAATTCAATCTAAGACACATGGGCTTCAGAGCTTTATGTTTTGCTGCCCCCTATATAAATCTATCTTAAATTACATAACCTCAGAATACAACGGGGAAAACTTGCCAATACGCTGTTCAAAACTTAGTTCTGTATAAAACAAAAATCTTTCCTGAAAGGTAAGTGTAGTCAACAGTTCTTGCAAGTCCACTAAACTGCAGAGTCCAGCAAGAGATCGGTGGTCATTCTTACATGCATGTAGAATGTCAGCATGGTGTCAAATGCAAAATTAAGCTATTACATGAGGATTTTGGAAGAGGGAAGGCATTAATATTGTGACTAGCCAGGCCAACAGAACAAAACAAAAACCAACAACCAACCAAACACAGTATAACAATAAAGAAACCTGAAATGTGTCTAAAATATCACACAGATGCATTTAAATAATTATTTAATGGAATTGTCCATATGACTGCAATTTGGAAGTTAGTGAACAATGGATTCATCCAAAGCTATAACTAAAGATAGCCATAAAATAATGGCTCAATTTTTTTTTTTGGACCACAACTCTGGGTCATCACGTGTGTTTAGAAACACTGATCACTGATCTTGGTTAACAGTAAGAGGGGCAGAATTAGCTAAAGAAAGAAATGTACATTCTTAATCACCCACCCGTACCTGCTACCTGCAGAAAACCTACTGGCTTCTTTTTCTTTCCATTTCTTCCCCTTGTTGGGATTCCATCGCAAAGGTGCCCTACAATAACAGGATACAGTCATGAACAGAAAGGTAACATCCCCTTTTAATCTTTCCTCATGGAGAATTACTTTCCCAGAAGGAGGAGCTTACCCCAGATTCACAAACTTCTGCTTAATTTTTCCTCCTTGTACCATGAACAAACTGGATGTTCTTAGTGATTTAGGACAACTGGCACCGTCTAGGACATAGACACAGGAAAAAGATATGTTAGCATTATATTTTAATCCATGAATCAAAAGTCAGTATATCTCTGAAGCTAAGGGTTTTGTCTGAATTATTCAACGTATAAGAACATAGTGTCTGTCTTGTCTAGAGGACACAGAAACTCAGCCATGATGGTTGAGAGTCAGCAGGTCAGGAAAGTCCTATTGGAGAGACAGGGAAGAGGGAACAAACACTTTCGTTTCCAAGCAGGTGTGCTGGTGTCTGCCTGCCTCTGGCTCCACCGCTAGGCACCCAAGGCCTATTTCTTTTTCCCACAGCTTTCTTGGTTTGGGGTTTTCCTGCATTCTGAAGAAGCTCATATGAATCTCAAATCCCAGTAGAAAATATCACCTCTTAAAGTTTGGGAGCTTTAGATAGCAACTAAGAATAAAACTTTCCCTTTTGGTGGGTGGAAAGATGGCTCAGCAGGTAAGAGCAATGACTAACCTGGGTTCAAGTATCCAGACCCAGGGAACTCAACACATGTGGCAAAACACCAATGCACATCTCTTTTTCCCTTAAATTTCCTTCTGAGATCTCCCATACTAGTGGGCCATGGCCAGTTCTGGGACAGGGTAAGGCAGAACGTGGGGAAACCTTTTTAAGCAGAAGCCAAATAGATCTTTGAAAGGGTCTTTTTAAGAGCTAGTTGGAGCACAACTGTTTGGCCTACCATGAGACAGAAGATGCCCAAATCTTCCAAGGACTTGGAGCTGACCGAGTTGTCCCTCCATGAATGATGCTGGCACTATTCTGCAGTGTAGCAACCATGAGGAATAGGACACTAGAAATGATGCCCATCAGAAGAAAGGCTTTGAGAATGGGATTCAGTGTGAATGCAGCGCCAGGTTCTACCAGTGGTATGTACTCCACCTTTGATAAGGCAGATGAAACTGCAGCAAAAATTGATGGGTGTCACATTTCAGCATCTTCAATCACCCGGGATGATTGACAGATAGTGTTTTAAACCGAATGTGCTTGTTTGTGCAAAACTTCCTTGTTAATTGCTAGTGTCTGCTTCTAGCTTAATTTTTTTATAAAGGTCTAGAGATTCTTGCATGAAATGCATAGAAAACGGGCACCCCAAGACAGTGTTCAATTAACCTTAAAGGTTAATTTTGTTTATGATTTTTGTTTACCTCAGGACAAATTTCTAAACAGATACCAGTACACATACCCATTCTTCAGTGAAGCTCCAAAGCTCTTACAATAGCACAGTACATGGACAGACACTCCAAGCATTCCTAGCTATGAGCTTTTTGTATTGTTAGTTAATGGTTCTCAGCAGATTACAATAATTCTTTAAAATGTACATGATGAAATACAAGAGTCAGATATATGCCTGTGTCAAAAATTCACTTCTTCCTTCAAATGTTTATTATGAATATTTGCATCATTATTCTTTCACTAACAGAATTAAATAGCCATAGATGTGACTCAAATCCATTTTTTAAAAATGGGTACTTGTAAGGTGATTTTGCTAATGGATACTTAAAAAAAATCAGGTTTCAATTTTCTAACTAGAAGCCAAAGAAACAAATGAGATGAATTCTTCCATATCAATCCTAAAGATCTCTTAAGGGCCAGGATAGTACAAAGTTAAAAGGAGTCTCCTTAATTATTTTCTGAGTTAGGGGCAATTAGAAGATGCTTTAATGAGTGGGGAGATGAACGCCGAGACAATGGTCATTGAGACGCTCTGTAACCTGTTAGTGTTGTAGTCATTTGGACATCTTAGCACTAAAAGCCTGGTTCTGCCTATCACAGAGCTTGCTGCTAGGCAACCTGACATCATTATCTCACACATTTGCCAAAGCACGTTTCAAGCAACACTGAAATGAAGAGGCGAGATTAAAGAATAGTGCCCCTTGCCATTTAAATTAATTTTTAATGTATGTTAGAACTTTAGGTCTGCATAAAACCTAACATGGAGTTGGTGTGTGCTGAAGAAAGGCACATATTGTGTTTTTGCATATTTATTTATTTGGTGTTATGTAAGATGTCCATTAGGTTTTAGAAACTGCCCCTATATGACTTTTGTGACCCATCAGAAGCTCAGGCACCCAGACCAAGCACTTCGACTTTAAGCTTCAGCAACTTGGCTCTTGTTTCCCAAACAAACACATGCTCTTCTGATGTCTAAAACCCAAAGTCCCTCCTGGATGACATCAATCTGCTCAATCAGACACTTGACTGTCCCTTCTTTTATGATGGGATTTTTCAGATCCACTTCCTGACCTGGTTTCTTTCCTGGATTCTGGACTTCCTCTATTTAAAAAGAAATCATAATAATCATATTTTCCATGCAGTGTTTCTGACTTCTTATTTTCTGTTAGTGATAAAGTATGTGTTCTGAAGTCCCAAGCCTGTGATGAGCTTTGGCTCACTTTCTTCTCAGTATGATCTAAGCACATAAGTTTCATGGCTCTCGTGTGAGTCTGCCCTGCACTGCCACGCTCCCGAGCATTCTCCTGAGAGTCTCCTCGCTCAGTTCCCACACACTCATTGTCCTTTTCTATTATTCTCTTCTGAGACTAGTCTGTGGTTCCCTAGCACAAGGGTGAGGTATCTAAGATACTTAAATTATAGAGCCATAGAAAATAACACCTATTGGCTTTTACACTCAGTCTGACTATCCTGGAGAAGCAACACATTCAGTCACTGAGCTAGCCCACTGCTCCGGACTCCTGGATGTGTCTGCTCACAGCGGCACTCTATCATCTTCCCTGCCATCTTCTGTAAGTCCCGGGTGGTGCCTGCAGCTGTACTTTCTGTAGTGACCAAGCAGGGCATCTTCTCTACTCTCAGCAGCAGCACAGCATTTGTGCACACATGCAGAGGCCTACTGCGGCATGTGAAGGAGAAGGGAACTGTGTGAATGCTTTGCCAAACTGGAAAGTTCCTGAAAGTGCTCTATGCCAGGCAGTGTGCCAACAGTCAAAACAGAAACTTAGAAAACTGACTTCTAGAAGTTGAGTAGAAAATTGATAGTGAGTACTGAATTTGCTCATTAACTGTGACTGGACAAAGCCTCACTGCTGTGTAAGCTAGAGATAAAACCTTAGTATAAAGCTGCTCCTACAGGGGAGAAAGGACACATTTTCATGCCCTTATGGCCACAGAATCCTGTTCTACAACCCCTAGAGAGATACTGCCCTGGCTTCTGCTAACGTAACTGCCATTCAGTTACAGGGAAACCACTGAGGAGGTGGTTATGGGATCCATCTGACTCCATTTATACTGATGTCTCTCAAATATGAGGGAAAATTATGGTATGCAAATGGAGACACCAACACATTTAGAAAACTTCTAATTCTAGTAGGGTGGCCAGAGGGTTAAGGTTTCAATAAAACACAGTGATAGATTAGCCATCTTTATAACTAAGGCGATAGACGGAAAGTGACGATGTAAGACTTCTTAAAAAGCCAGGCAGATGGCAACCGGTGACATAGCCATATCCAGAGCTCACGACGCAGAGTTGAGCAGGATGAAGCATACTTGTAGGCTAGCCACCAGGAAGATTCCCCCATCCCCATGGGCAAAAGAGTAAATAGTTTATGTTGGGAAGAGGTTCGGTTTCTCATCAATCACCCTGCTCTGCCAAGACGGCTTGAGGGGATGCTTACGTGGCAGAAAAAGCATGGCCACACTCTAGGGAGACTGCCCTTCTAAACAGGCGGCTGTTGGGGCTGGCTGGTGAGCCCCATGCAGATGACTGTGTTACTTGTCGGGAGAGGCAACTTAGTAATTTGCCTAGCGATGTCCAAGCATGGCTTATTTCTCACACTCTTTCTGAAGAACCAAGAAGACAAAGGACAGTAGCTAAAAGAGAAAATGTTGGTTCACACTAACTACCAAGTCAGTCATTGTACATAAAGGAGTGAACTCAGAAGCAACTGTGAAAATCGCTGTGGAATGGGGTGGCTGGCCCAAGGCCAAACTAAGGAGGTGAGATTTATGCTGGGTACAGTGTTAGCCAAGAATATAAACATGAGGTCAAATTTGTACCTGGGAGAATCACAAAGCCCTTTTGAGTAAGCTCCCTTACTGAAAAGTCAGTGAGTGCTAAGAGCCACACACTGAGGGTGCCAGAGATTAGCCACACCAGGATTTTCATGTCCAGCTTAGGGTAAAGAATCTGTGTCTCATACAGCAAGGAATGCAAGGCATTATAGAGCCTTATTCTCTGGAGTTCTCTTTCAATGAAGGAAGATTCCATTTTGTTAACATTTGTTGGACCCACTGCAGCAATATGATCAAAAGGGAGCATGGGATTTCCCTACTGTTTGAACGGTGCTTAGGTCTGTTCATTGGGAACTGGGTGGGAGAGCCCTGAGGAATGTGAGAAAGCTTTAGTGAAAGGGGCAGGCCATCAGCACATGAATGGCACATCCTGTGTACACAGCCAGTTAATTTGATTCTAATTTTATGCTCACTGAGTAACTCTGTGATGTATGAATCCACCACCTAGGAGAAAATGAAATGAATGAAGGCTAGTAGTTATTATGTCAGCTGATCCCTCCAAAGTAAGCTAGAAAATTACTGTTTTGGTATAGCATGTTTTCAAAGATCTTAGCAGCACGAGCCAGCACCCTGTGCTTGATTAGATGTGTGTGTGTGTGTATTACTGGAATTGGGGACATAGAAAGCTGATGACCAGAACCTTAGTTCTTCAGAGCACTGTCTGACAGTCAGTGGATGAGATGTCTCTGGCATCCTTCAAGGTGTGGAGAACTTGAGAGTAGAATGCCAAGGAAGCAAAGTGCTTTCCGACATGTTGACTGTGGCGTGGCAAGGGCTCCCACAGAGGGCAAGTCTACCACCAAACTTTCTGTCTGGGGGGCACAGACAGAATGAACACCAACATCAGAAACACACACAGGGAGAAGATGAAGAAGAGTGGTTATGAAAGACACGGACTTTTGTATGCAGCTCCCTGAAGGAAGTGGCGCCATACTGATAGTCACTGAAGACACACCTGAATACAGATTAGGTGCTCAGCAAGTGTGCAATGGACACAGGAATAAATGTGAATGAACATGAAGGCAGAGGAAACTCTAGACTACAAACTTTAACAAGGAAAAGAAAGGTTGAAGTGCCAACACCACTTGTATCTATTCAGTTAGTATGTGAGATTAATCTCGTTATCAACCTGACTATATCGGGTAACAGGTTTATGGGGTATTGCTGGGACAGACCAGACCATGTTGTTTTGGTGAGGATTGTGGAAGGACTTGGAGATTTTGGGCTAGAAAGGCCACTGAGTGTTGAAAGCTCAGTGGGTTGACCTGTAGGAGCCTGGAAGGTAATGCTGAGAGCAAGCCAGTAAGCAGCAGCACTCCGCACAGCGTCTGCATTGTTCCTGCCTTAGATTCCTGCCCCTATCTCTTGCCTTGACTTCTCTGGAAAAGACATTGTTAATTGAAAGTAGAAGATGAAATTAACCTCTTTCCCCTCACATTGCTTTTGGTCATGATATTTGTATTATAGCACTAGAAACCATGATTGAGACAGTATGTTACAACAGTCATACTTGTCCATTTACAAGGCTGGCATTTGAAAAATGTTCAATGAACTGCTCTGTTCAGTTATCCAGAAGTATGGCCAGCCCAGGAGAACTGAAGAAGGGAAAACCCAAGATCTTGGTCTCTGGAGCAGAAATGACCTGTGTCTTGTTCTTTGGTCCTGGTTAATCCCAAAGGCGACACAGATGCAAACAAGGCTGCTCTGTGGAAACAGAGAGGCTCTCAGTCCACTCCCCATTGCTGCTTAGGAGCCCATGAAGCATCCTTCCGATCTGTAAATTACTCTTCTGCCAACTTCAAAAAAGCCATCAATCAGAAGAAGAGGGCAGCATGAATTCAGATAAAACTGAGCTTTTAAAAGTCCCCATGAGTTTTCACAGATCAGAGGTCTACTATCTGGTCACCATGCCTTTGGGTAGCAAGTTGTGGGGCGAGGGTGCAGCTCAGCAGTAGGGTGCTCAGCCAGCATGTGCAAAGCTCTGAGTTCAATCTCCAGCACTTTAAATAACCAAACAAAACAAGCTGAACAACAACATAGACTCACACAATGGGACTCCAAAGAAAGAGCTTCTGCCGTGGCCTTCTCCCACCAACAGTCTGCACGCTTAGGAGATGGTGGAGCACTAACTGCAAGCCTATCTCTATAAAGGCACTATCATAACCATGCTTTAATTAATGAAAGTTCTTTTCAACGTAAGCCAGCTTCACAGTCAAGCTGTTCACCAACCTGACTACCATGTTTGATTGTTTGGTGGGCCTGACAGAATTCTCTTGCCTCCACTAGAGTCCTATGCTCAGTACTCAATGTTTGCCTCCCAGGCTGTTTCTGAAGAGCTGTGTGCAGGACTGTCTTTGGAAGATAACTGACAGGCCCCAGCAAGGAAACTCAGGAGAATGCCAATGCTGACCACAAGTCACAAAGCATCATGGGTCAGCTGGATTTCTGCATTCACAAGCATCTGTAGGAAGCTTGTATTTTATGATCTGGCAGACAACAATGCATGAGGACCTTTGAAGGTGCAGTGTTACGCAGTTGTACCTTCAGTGAGTGAGTCTGGTGCCTTCCACGGCTGGTGCCATCTGGCAGATTCTTCCCAGCTAGTCTGAGCTCTGGCAACTTTGGCAATTAATTTAAAGGGTCACCTCTCTGATCATTATTGAAGCTGCTCTCCTTTTCATAACTTATAATCCAATGTACATCTTTTTTTTCATGGAACTGAGAATCACTTTTTACTTCTTAAAAAGAATCAGTTCTTCGGAGTTATTTGAACATTAAAAGACCACCCATTAACTTTGTATTTTGGGGTTTCTTTGACAGCTAAAATCCAGAATACTTATGGCGCAGGCAGAGAATACCAGTAAAAGTGAACAGAAGAGCCTGTGGCTGCCCCTCCCTGTGCTGCAGTGTGTAGAACTGAGGTCCCCCACATTCTTCCTACTGCCACCTCCTGACCCCTCCTCCCAGGGAGCAGACTTCGTCCTTCCCATTTGTAAAAGCAAATTTTGTCTACACTTCTAAATAATCTACCAACTTTGCTCTTTACAAATATAATTGGATAGCTCTTGTAATTTGTTTGGCCCTGTTGATGTCTTCTCCTGGAGATCTGCAGTTACAAATAACGTTAGTTATAGCTTAGTTTACTGATTTCCTGCTGTATGGGTTCATTACATAAATTCACAGCAATCATTTATCCATTTTACCAGCTTTGTTATCACACACCAGGGCTGCCATGATTATTTTTTCCCTGTGTGTGTGTTATGAAAGTATGTGTATATGTCTGTGTGCATGTTATGAGACTATGTGTGTATGTCTGTGTGTGTTAGGAGTGTATGTCTCTCTGTGTGTTAAGAGAGTTTGTGTGTATGTCTGTGTGTGTGCTTATGTGAGTGTATATACATGTCTCTGTGTGTGAGTATGTGTGTATACATGTCTGTGTGTGTTTATGTGAGGGTATATGCATGTCTCTGTGTGTGTTTATGTGCATATGCATGTCTGTGTGTGTGCTTATGTGAATGTATGTGAATGTCTGTGTGTGTGCTTATGTTAGTGTATATGCATGTGTGTGTGTATGTGTGTATGAATGTCTGTGTGTGTTTATCTGAATGTGTATGCATGTCTGTGTGTGTACTTATGTGAATGTATATGAATGTCTGTGTGTGTGTTTATGTGAGTGTATATGCATGTGTGTGTATGTGTGTATGCATGTCTGTGTGTGTTTATGTGAGTGTATATGCATGTCTCTGTGTTTATGAGCATATGCATGTCTGTGTGTGTGCTTATGTGAATGTATATGCATGTCTGTGTGTGTTTATGTGAGTGTATATGCATGTGTGTGTGTATGTGTGTATGCATGTCTGTGTGTGTGTTTATGTGAGTGTGTATGCATGTCTCTGTGTGTGTTTATGAGCATATGCATGTCTGTGTGTGTGCTTATGTGAATGTGTATGCATGTCTGTGTGTGTGCTTATGTGAGTGTATATGCATGTGTGTGTGTATGTGCATATGCATGTCTGTGTGTGTGCTTATGTGAGTGTATATGCATGTGTGTGTGTATGTGTGTATGCATGTCTATGTGTGTTTATGTGAGTGTGTATGCATGTCTCTGTGCTTATGTGAGTGTATATGCATGTGTGTGTGTATGTGCATATGCATGTCTGTGTGTGTGCTTATGTGAGTGTATATGCATGTGTGTGTGTATGTGTGTATGCATGTCTATGTGTGTTTATGTGAGTGTGTATGCATGTCTCTGTGCTTATGTGAGTGTGTACACATGTTGAGGCTAGAAACCAATATCAGGCATCTTTCTTTAGTTCCTTTGCAACTTCTTTTTGCGACAGTGTGGGTCACTAACTTGGCTAGACAGGCTGCCAGTGAGCTCCAGAGATCTGCTTGTATTCATTGACCCTGTCTAGCCCCCAACTCTGTGATTATAGATGTAAACCACCATGCCCAGCTTTTTCCTTGATGCCGGGGATCCAAACTTGAGTCCACATGCTTGGGTTGTAAGTATTTTTATCAATTGAGCCATCTTTCCAGTCTCTGCTATGAATACCTTTCCATATAATTCTTAATAGACAGATACAGGATTTCACACATATATAGACCTATTGTTATTTAAATATATATTCATAAATAGGTGTCAATAAAATATGATTTGTAAAATAAAGTTTCAGAGTCGTGTGATTTGTTAGAGTGTATTTTTGTAAAAATGGAAATATATAGAACAAAACATATATAAATAATTTCTGTTCTGTATATATGTATACATTATATTACTTATACAAAAATTACATAACTAATACTACATTGTTACTTTAAAGGGATACACCATTTGTAAAGGGGGTGCAAACCTCATGTTTTATATTTCTCTGCACTGTTTAATTTAAACACAGATTTATTGTTTCTGTATACCAAAATAAATGATTAAAAAGACAAGGTCAGAAAGGTGGCTCAGTGGTTAAGAGCACTGGCTGTTCTTCTAGAGGACCTGGGTTCAATTCCTAGCTCCCACATGATGGATCATAACCACCCACAACTCCAGTTCCAGGTATCTGATAATTCTCTTCTGAACTTTGAGGGCAATGCATGCACATGGTACAGACAGATCTGCAGGTAAAACACCCATGCACATAAAATAAAAAGAAAAATTTTAAAGTTAAGTCTACTAACTCTATACCTGCTCCACATCTCTTTCCCATTGCTATCCTATCACACACGGCAATGCTAATCCCTGTAATGATTACTACAGAATCCCACTAAATTGAGGAATTAGTGATGTCAGATGAAAGCCAAGTGGAAAAGCAAACTAAAATCCAAATACCTTTCTCATGTAAGGTTTTCTTGGTTGCTTGGCAGTGGCAGGAAGCGTCTTCTGTATCATGATCAGATTTTGAAGGCGAGGAGGGTGAAGTGTCTCCCGAGACAGAGGACAAAGTGTCTCTTTCTGGCAGCTGTAATCCTTCTTGAGACTCAGTCACGTGGTGCGATGAGAAGGCCCCATGGCTAGCCACAGGGGTGAGGAGTGCGACACCAGAATCTGATTCTGGAGAAGAAACTCTCCAACCCTTGGGCAGAAGCGATTTGGTAATATGTGGGGTCAGAGAGACTGAAGCCTGTTGGGCTAAAAGGTCACACAGCAAGTTATGGCAGTGAGAGTCGGTGCTGTGAGACACCTACTTAGAGCTGGACTGGCCTTTGCTCAGGAAAAGGAACCTTTGGATGCTGGCTTATTTCTGAGAATGCACAGCTCATGACTACTCACCAATGAACAATGCGGCTGTCACAGCCACCTAAGCATGTACAAACGATTACTTGAACGGTCATTATTTCCCACAAGATTAAAACCAACAGCTGAATATCAAAGGTACCATCAAGAAATAAGGTAATATGGATAATGCTTTTGGCTATGATACTGAATGAATACAGAAAAGAATTAAATGACAACCATATAGCAAATTGAATATAAATTTAGGAAACAAAGACATAAACCACTGTAGTTCTTTCCAAGGAGGGAGAAAACTCTATTAGTAAAATAGGCATCACGTTTACTACTCGTCTGATAACCAGGAGGAGGGCTCACCTTCCGTTCCAGGCTGTCCTCCCCATCCGTTGAGCTGACGCTGTCATAGAGCCGTGTCCTCGTGGGCCTCTGGCGCCTGTTCTTCACAGAGAGCTGGGCCCGTGTTTTCAGTGCTTTTGAATCCAGGCGCTCTGTCTCTGGGACTGCTTCATTCAAGTCTAGGAAGAATATTGCAAAATAATCTGTGAGAGAAGACATTGTAGACGATTGGCAGAGACCACAGACACTGAAATCCAATCACTGGTTGTCAATGACCAGGGGGGCAGGTGACTATTTTTCCAGCTTGTCTAACGTTTCATAGGTGACACCCAAAAAAAATCTATCACCCCAAGAACATAAGGCCTTTCTCCAACATAACTAAAAAGCAGAGGTTCACAATTACTTATGGACACACATGTTGGGGGATAAGTTATAGGAGACCTTAGAAATTCCATGAAGTCTAGTTGCCAAAGTCAAGTGTGGGTAACAGGTGACCTTGACTACAAAGATACACTAAGAGCCCATACAACTTCATTCTTGATAGTGTCTGAATATCTAACTTGTTCCCCTTTGAACTCTATTGGAAAAAAAACTAGGACAGAATGTATTTAATGTGAGCAAATTTAGGATAAGTAAGTCTATTTCCTGGCTACATAAACAGATGAACAATTGAACTACCCAGTGTGTAACTCCTGGCACTATGAACGGAGAAGGAGAAAGATTACATCTTCTGAAATTAGTTTCTAGGTTACATTTGAAGCTGTTGTTGATGACTCTGTCTCATTTCTTTCTCTGAATGCTTTCTCTTCTCTCCACAAACTATGTTAGTTTTCCATAGAAAAATGTTTGAATCTTAAGGACTTCCTGAGAAGAAGCTGGAGAGATGCCTCAGTGGTGACAAGCGCTTTTTGCTCTCACAGAGGTGCCTTGTCCAGTTCCTCGCACACACGACACCTCACAATCATCTGGAACTCCAGTTCCAGGAGGTCTGACGCCCTCTGGTTACCACCCGAGACATCAGGCACACATCTGATGCACATTCGGATATTCAGGCAAAACATACACATAATTAAAAGAATAATCTAAAAAGAAAATACAAAGAGAGAAGGAAAGAGGGAAGAAATCAAGCCAAACAAACAAACAGACAAAACCAATAGTAGCAGCTCTTGGGTATGGCAAAGCTTGACTGTCATTTCTGTGCTTAGAGGCTCAGGTACGAAAGCCACTCTGAATCCAAGGTTGACGTGGGTAAGTCTGTCAGAAAATCTCAAACCCAATACAGGATGAGAAAGAGGCAGAAGGAGACAAGGAATAGTCAAGCTCTACTAAGAGCTGCCCTGTGGTCTTCTACTGGTTCTTACCAGTTTAATCTTGTTAAGTGTGTGTGGGGGAAGAGACTCCACCTATTGTGTATATGAGTACTGATTAGAGAAAAAGTATTCATTTGAAGTAGAGTGACTCTTTACATAGATATACATCATCATTTACTGTAAATCAAATAGTGTGATGATTAACCCCATCTCATCTTTTCAGGATGGCAGTCATTAAACAAAGTCACTTTGAAGAAATTAATTAAGTGACCCTGAATTTAAATTATTAAAATAAGCAAATAACTCGGTTATAGAAAACTGTTATACATTTGAACTAACTGAAAAGAATTTCCTATGAGAATCAGTATTCTGAGCAATTCCTTCTCACAGCGTTATCTTAAAGTATCATAAAATACAAACATTAAAGCATCTCAGGTGCTTTCTCTCTTACTTATAAAACAGCACTTGGCATATAGTTCTAACAAACAAAATTCAATATACGTTTGTCCAGGAGACACAAATTGCTGAATGACAATATTTACAGAAGGGCTGACTTTTCATATCTTATACTCGAGTGAAGAATGAACACCAAGAGAGGCCAGGCCACTCAGGTGACTATAGAGAATAACTAGATATTTTCTAATTAGTAGTCTCTTTCCTTTTTACATGCCAATGGAGGGAAAAAAGTCACCTTCATCACTTTATTTCCTACCTCCAATAAAATCTATATTTGCAGCTTCCCATTAAGAACAGTTCATTAGTTGTGATAATTGGGAGAAAGTCAACCTTACAATCTCTGTTTACAAATAAAAATGCAGCACACCATACAGATGAAAGCAATAATAGAATAAAAATATCACAGTTTATGCACCTCTTCCATCTTTTCTGTCTTGGAGTTGGATTGCTCGCACTGTCACGTGCTCTACCGTGTAGTCAGACCCACGAGACAACAAGCAAGCAGGCTGCTTCCTCTCCTGAAGCCCAGAAACTTGGAGTAGCTTGCCCTCCTCTACACAGCCAGCTGATGAACTGCTGTGATTACTCCAGTGTTCTGACTCTCAGGCTACTAGCTATCCACTCCAATTTAGTTCGTGTTCAAAAGTCAATACTGTAAGATTTTAGTACCATGGAGATATGTTTTCAGTTACAAAATCACGTACGATGGGACCAGTCTAGGAAATTCAGCTCCCCAGCGTCTATTCCATGTTTGTTAGAGAATGTGGAAGAGGGAAACTTGATGCCACAGACAGTCTCATGACTGTTTGGTTTGGTAACAACTTTGGTTAGTAGATGACAAAGGCACCCTAGGAAGATGTATATCCCACTTGTGTAAATATGGTTCCTTTGGCAATAGAATCCTGGCTTTTAAACACAGAACAGCATCCCACCTGCAGGACTGCAGAAGCTTCCCTAATTGCTTGTACTGAGCAAATGAAACAAGGGGAATTGAGGAGAACTCATTAGCAGGTGTAAGACTGTGAAGAAAGTAGAGACCACTCGTCCTGTTACTATGATGGAACCTGCCTAGCGTAGCTGTCAGACAATCATGAATGGCAATATGGAACATCTGCTTCTGCATCCCCCTCTCTCATCAGGTGTAAACAGATTGAGCACACTTGCAATAACGTCTAGCAAAAATTCACTTGGCTCAAGTCAAAGGCAGAGATTTAACTGTGCAGCCTGAGTGGTCAACAACATACTGCCCACAACAAACAACGTTTGGGAGTTTGAAAACAAGCATCAGAGACACTTTACTGCAGAGATTACAGATTACAAACCTGCAATTTATTTTCCATCTTAAAAAGAAAAATCTTTTTTTTTAATTTTTTAATTGATTTTATTGAGCTGTATATTTTCCTCTGCTACCTTCTTTTCTTCTTCCCTCCCCTTCAACTCTCCCAGGATCCCCATGCTCCCAATTTACTCAGGAGATCTTGCCTTTTTCTACTTCCCATGTAAATTAGATCCATGTATTTCTCTCTTTAGGGTCCTCATTGTTGTCTAGGTTCTCTGGGATTGTAAATTGTAGGCTGCTTTTTGAGTACATACAATATTTGTCTTTCGGGGTCTGGATTACCTCATTCAATATGATGTTTTCTAGATCCATCCATTTGCCCTCAAATTTCAAGATTATTTTTTCTGCTGTGTAGTACTCCACTGTATAAATATACTACATTTTCCTTATCCATTCTTCGGTTGAGGGGCTTTTAGATTGTTTCCAGGTTCTGGCTTTGACAAACAATGCTGCTATGAGCATAGTTGAACACATGTCCTTGTGGTACGATTGAGCATCCTTTGGGTATATACCCAAAAGTGGTATTACTGGGTCTTGAGGAAGGTTGTTTCCTAATTTTCTGAGAAATCTCTATACTGATATCCAAAGCAGCTATACCAGTTTGCACTCCCACCAGCAATGCAGGAGTGTTCCCTTTACCCCACATCCTCCCCAGCATAAGTTGTCATCAGTGTTTTTGATCTTGGCCATTCTGACAGGTGTACAATAGAATGGAAAAGCAAAAAATCCAGGACAGCTAAAACAATCCTGTACAATAAAGGAACTTTTGGAGGCATCACAATCCTTGACTTCAAACTCTACTACAGAGCTACAGTACTGAAAACAGCCTGGTATTGGCTTAAAAACAGACAGGAGGACCAGTGGAACCGAATAGAAGACCCAGGTATCAATCCACACATCTACAAACACCTGATTTTTGACAAAGAAGCAAAGAAATATAAAATGGAAAAAAGAGAGCATATTTAACAAATGGTGCTGGCATAACTGGATATCAACATGTAGAAGAATGAAAATAGATTCATATCTATCACTATCCACAAAACTCAAGTCCAAATGGATCAAAGACCTCAACATAAAGCCAGCCACACTGAGCCTTATAGAAGAGAAAGTGGGAAGTACACTTGAACGCATTGGCACAGGAGACCACTTCCTAAATAGAACCCCAGTAGCACAGACATTGAGAGAAACAATTAATAAATCGGACCTCCCGAAACTGAAAAGCAAAGGACACGGTCAACAATACAAAATGACAGCATACAAAATGGGAAAAGATCTTCACCAACCACACATTGGACAGAGGGCTGATCTCCAAAATATACAAAGAACTCAAGAAAATGGTCATCAAAAAACCAAATAATCCAATAAAAAATAATCGAGTACAGACCTAAACAGAGAACTCTCAACAAAGGAATCTCAAATGTCTGAAAGACACTTAAGGAAATGCTCGACATCCTTAGCCATCAGAGAAATACAAATCAGAATGACTCTGAGGTTTTTAAAAGACCCATAAGAGTGGAGTGGTGCTGAGAACTGTCACACTGATAGCACTTACACAGAAAGAACACTGTCTCTGAGAAGATGACAATGACAGCCAAGAAGGGTCCTTGGAAACAGGAGACAGCAGCTGCTGGGTAGCCAGGTGTCTGCCTTTCTTATCCGTTATATGCTATCTTCTTCCACTATGTGATTTAAGAATCACAGTATTGCAACCGAAAAGAATCTTAGGATTCTAGTCAACCTTCATTCCTCATAGATGCAGACGGAGGCTCAAAGGCAGCTGACCATTTGTCTCCTGCCTTGTACATATGGGCACTCTGTGGAGCAGCCTGGGTAGAGCTCAGATGGACAGCTGACCATTTGTTTCCTGCCTTGTACATACGGGTACTCTGTGGAGCAGCCTGGGTAGAGCTCAGATGGACAAGCCTATGGTCCTCTTCTGTCTGAAAGTGAACTTCATTGCAGTCTTGTGCCTGCCACACGCACTCTTTTTCTATTTTGCTTTATGTTCCATAAAGAAATACATCCCCGGTGTAACTCTGCAAAGTTACAGCAGCATAGCACATCGGGGAGAACAAAACTCTAAGGGATTTTATTTGGCTCTGTATATATCCCAGGAATAAAATTCTTCCCCTAAAGAATGAGCTGTCGTTTTAGGTGATTGGCAGTGTGGCAGGGGAAAACCACCTGGCTCAGTCTCTAAGGTGTGTGCTGTGAGATGGAAAGGATTACCTGGCCATGTTTGTCACTCCTTCCTAAGAGAGCTCCTCATTGCTATGGTAACATGGTTCCTCAGCCCCAGGCCTCAGGCATCCCTTTTCCTCTTCTTTCTGGTGTATCTTGTTTTGCTGTTCACAAACAGAGGAAAATTGCTTTTTTCTCTCCTGCTTTCTGATGTATTCTTTCCTTCAGATCCTCCAGTCTGTGAAGCAGCCTACCACTGACTCCAATGCAGGCAGAAACACAAATGCAGAGCAGACTTAAACCGATCAACAAATACAGATGGATGCATTCAGAGAGCCTCCAGGCAGGACCTAACAATGGAACTCTGAGTGAGTGGGACACAGCTGTACCTGCAACTCAAGATCCTTTAAAATAACTTAATGGACTTAATTATGATTTTAGTAGCTGGTATGAAAACGCGCTCTGAAATAAGGATGTTATATAACCTGTTACATGGAGACCAGCTCCCTACAACACTGCTGTGACTCATTCCGTTTTTCTTCACTGTTCTGATGTAAATGGACTGCTGCTGGAGTCAGACCCAGGCATCAGGGAGAGCGGGACTGGAGCCGTTAAGAAGGGGGTCCACTGTTCATTCGGTTATGCCCTGGGTCCAATCAAAACCAGTTCTATCTGGTTTCTGTTTTTGTCAACTGAAATGCTGGGCATAATGAAACACTTGGTGGCATTTTGAAACTTAAACGGTATATGCATATTATTTACAGTGACTGCATGTTCATAAAAGATGAACATGGGATTGGGGGCTTTAGGGTTGGGGGCTGGTGCATACTGCATTCAGGTGGTAGATTTAAGCATCCCAGAGAGCCAGTGTGAGATAGAAGAGACCTACAGTTCCAATCCAGAATGAGCTGCCATGCCATAAAACTGGGCAATTTACCCAGCCTCTCAGAGCCCCCTGAGGATCCTCAACAGCAAAGTGGGGATGATAATGACATAATATAATCACCGCATTGTTATGAAGATTAAATGCATTAACAGACCTCAAAACGCCCAGAAGAATAAATGCTACATAATACACTCTTCATAGCTATCTTGATTTGCTGATATTGAGCAGATTAGAAAGAATAAATCGAGCTATAGAATATCATGTGCACTCACTTAAAATATTTAGAAACTAGTAACAGATACATTTCCTAATGGTAAAATATGCAACAATGCCATATCAAAACCGAGACGCCATCCTTCTTTCTAGAGTACTGGATTAGGTGTGGGTCAGGTAGCACTTTAATACTTATAAATGTTCAAGTCTTGTACTAAGCATTTTTTTGTGTAATCCTATGGGTTTCCATATTTGTGTAGTTAAATTTTATTTAAAAAGAGAAAAAGGGCATACTTATTTTCTTTTTCACTTGGATAACTCTTAATCCCACCCTATTTTGGTTCGTTCTGCTGTTTCAGGTGTTGAAATAGACCAGGGAATTTGGAGAAAGTTCCCCAGACCTTCTGCCCCTCCCACTAAAATCCTGTTGTTCTTTGCATGGTGGCACTGCCTACTGCCTTTCCTGACTGCCTAATGGTATTTCTACATAAGGCCCTACACAGCTTGCCTTCTAGCTCCTCCTTAAGAAAAGCATTGTATGGGGAGGGGTATTGGATCAAACATGATACTCAGAGGTTCAAGAGTCTACAGTTCTATTGGTCCTTTTGTTTAGGGACCTACTCACAGGAAACTTCCACCCTTAATTCTGTTATTTCTTTTGGAGTATTTCAGTAAATAAAATAATTTATATTTATATAATATTATAAAAGTTTTTATTAAAATAAAAACTATATAAATTATTTATATTTAAATATAAAGATATATATATAACTTTCTAGGTAGCTGAGTTCTTGTCACTTCTGAAAAAGATTATTTCTACTTTTTAATCTTTTCACTGGGTTAATTTTACTGTTGTAAGAACTATAGTTTATTTGCTAATTGCTGAAACAATATGTCTGAATTTCTTTTCATCCATACCTGTAAAGTTCCCTCAGAAAGGACATTAACCATATTTAGGTTAAAATGATCTTTAGTTTTAGAAGATCATAATCAATCCTGTGGTTCTATCAAAGTCAAACAAAATTGAAAATCCAAAGCAAAATATTATGAATACACTTTTCTTTTTCTAAAATGAGCAGAAAATTACTAAAAGCACATTCTAACTTTTATAACTTTTCATTCTAATAAGCCAGCTTTTGTATGCTCTCATACCAATGTCCATCTTGATGAAGCTGAGAGGTTTGGAGAGGGGTCAGGAGACTTCCATGAATTCATGAAGACAAAGTGAGAAATGTGAACCAAAAAAAGCCCCATTCATAACTCCACATCTCCCTTTGGGTGTCTCTGCAGCCTGTCATGGCTCACCTGTAGACAGGTTCAAAACTTCCACCAGCCTCACTAGGCAGTTTCGGTGCTTGTGTTTCTGAGGAAGCGGGCTACTTTTTACTTTAATTGTTTGCCAGAAAAAGTCAATAAATATTGATTTCTCATTCATTTGGCTTGTTCATTAAAAATTTCCATGTGATTTACCAGGAATGTTCACTCTCTAATTAGTGAGAATCAATAGCATTGCAGTCAAACTATTTGTTGAGCAGTGAAGAAGATTAAAAATAATTCAAGATAAATGACAATTATAAAAATTTACCAGATTATTAAATTTATTTATACTTGACTAAAGAAAGCTTGATTCTACTCCAGAATTAGCCCCGCCCCACTTTTGAGGTAAACGATGAGACAACAGAGAAGAACTACCCCATTGTTGTCATCTAATGTTCTTATATGAGACATTCTTTCCAAAACGCTTAGTAGATTTATCTATTAACTGACTTATCTGTGTGTGGGGACACTATGCATGTGCCAGGGTTTCTGTGGAAACCAGAGGACAACTTGTAGGAGTTGGTCCTCTCCTTTCACTATGGGTATCCTAGAAACCAAACTCACCTTGTCAGGTGGTAGCAAGCACCCTTATTGGCTTAGCTATCATGCTGGATATTATATGAGACAGTATTCATAAAGAAGAATAAGTGCTCATTTTAATGACTTCCCACTTAATGAATTCCATTTTAATCATATCTTTAACTTTAGTTTACAATTCTGGCCTCCTGTGCTGAAAGTGAATGCTTAATGCACTCTCAAACTCTACCAGGGTATAAAATAGATGTTACAGTGAAGATTTGATTGGTATCAAAGACCCAGGTATCTGAAGAGCTAATCAAATAAGGACCAAGAGAAAAGGGACGCGGAAGTGAAGAAACATTTCTCAGGAGTCCAGTGATCTTAGGAACCTCCTTATTGTTTGAAGTGTTTGCTAATAGGATCCTTCCCTCTCACTAAATCTTAAACTCATGTTAAGTCTGAATGTGTGTGCGCGCGCGTGTGTGTGTGTGTGTGTGTGTGTGTGTGTGTGTGGCTTTTCTCCTTTTTAGTTTCTAGTTATGGGGTTGTTTGAAAGAAAATGGTCCCTGAAGGGAGTGGCACCATTAGGAGGCATGGCCTTGCTGGAGGAAGTGCGTCACTGTGGGAGTGGACTTTGAGGTCTTCTCCTCAAGCTTCCCTCAGTGTGGCAGTCAGTCCACTTCCTGTTGCCTGCAAGATGCAGCACTCTAGTCCCCAGCACTGTGTCTGCCTGCACTCTGCCAGGTTCTCCGTCACCATGACAATGGACTGAACCTCTGAACTGAAAGCGAGCCGCCCCAATGAAATGTTTTCCTTATAAGAGTTGCTGTGGTCATGATATTTTTGTGACAGCAATATAAACCCTAACTAAGACAAGTTATTTTGCTTGAAAAAAATCTTCCTTTTTTTGTTTTCTACTTTGAGACAATTTCTCATTTGCTCCAAGAAAAATTGCTTTAAAAAATTTAATCCAGTACACTCTGTTAAATTTTAATAATCCATAGACTTCTGAGTTTTTATGTATTTGATTAAAACAAACAAACAAACAAAATCCCCCCAAAACAGTACAAGTTGAAATAATAATAACTACCACCCGGGTAGGGTTTGGAGGGGAGGAGGTTGATTTAATCAAAACAAATTATATTCTTTCATAAAATTCTCAAGCAATAACTTAAAATGCAATGCATTATAACTCCGCTACTTTCTTCTATGTTCTTGCTTGCTTACTTCACTGGCTTCCTCTGGTATCATCTGCTAGAAATGCTAGGTCAACAATGGAGAGAAAAGGGAATGGTCCTTTTAATAAAGCAACACAGAATACATTTTTAATTTTGTAGAGAATTCCTGTTTTCAGCATTTGTTATGCAAAGGAGGTTTGATGAAGACTTTTGTCACTCTCATGATATCAAGTTAAGGAAGTTCCTTCATAGTTCTAACTGGATAAAGCTTATTATAGATAGATATATTATTAACTGTCCATCTTCATTCACTGAAATAACTATATTAAATTTTCTTTTAGCTAATATGTGAAATATGAGCTCTTATCTTTCTTAATGTTAAACCAACTTTTGTGTTCTTTGCATAGGCTTACTGTGGTCATGATACATCATATTTTAAGTTATATTTCTGGATTTGGCTTGCTAATATTTAATGTGGGATATTTAAAGTTTTTAGATCAACTGGATTTTCAAGGTCTGAGCCTTGAGATCATTCCTGGGTCTGCTGCTTTCCTTCTGTAGGAAATCTTCTAGACAAAAGCTGAAGGGTCATTGGTAGAAAAATATCTATGTTTTGCTTGCCTGAGATATAATTTTTCCTTATTTTGTATTTTATTCATTTTTTCATTTGAGACAATTCTTCCCGTGTAGAAGGCTGGCCTCAAACTTGTGCTCCCGCAGCTTTTGTTTCCTGAGGGCTGGGGCTGCAGATGACAAACTTCTTTCTCATTCTCGAAGACACTGATGCTGAAAGTCAATAGGTGAACTGTAGACAGGTTTGCTTTGGGCCACCAGAGGGCAAAAATGACATGGAGACTTCTTATTAATTATGAAAACTTGGCCTATAGCTTAGCTTGTTACTAACTAGTTTTTTATAACAACTTAACCCATTTCTATTCTACCTGATGGCTCATGGCTCATGGCAGTTACCATTCCTCATGCGTATCTTGTTCCCTTTGAGTCTGGCTGGTGACTCTGCCTTTCTTCCCTGAGATCTCTCGGTCCACCTATATCTCTTCTTGCCTCGATTGGCCATTTAGCTCTTTATTAAATTAGTCACAATGACACATATTCACACAGTGTAAAGGAATATTCCGCAACAATGCATAGTTTATTTTCTCTTAATATTTTAAAGTTAGTATCCTGATATCTTCTGGCTTCCACTTCAGAATTTTACCACTGTATTTTTATTGGATAATTTTATTTTATTTATTTATTGGAAATATTTAAACTTTTAAACCACCCACTCTTTAAAGCAGCAATCATACTTCTGGATATCTATCTAAATATTATAACTCCCTCTTATCCATCCCAGGCTTTCTTTCAGTACTCTATGGAACATGCATTACCCCTCTCTTAAAAAAAAACTCTAAATATTTGAAGCTGAAACAGCATCATCATAAGAATCGTGAACTCTGTGGATGCTCAGGATAGACATTTTGAATTTCAGGGGCTTTTCAAGGAAAAGTATCAGAAGTAAGTTAAACCTCATATTCTAATGATAAGGCAACATGGTAGCTCAGTCCCTAATGTCACCGCCATCCCAGAGTTGAGGAAGCAGGGTAGAGAACTCAAGCAGACCAGTGTTAATGAGGTACTGAGCAAAGATAGTATGGAAAAAAAAATCACCGTTTTTATAGATGGAAAATAATATTTGACAATTACACAGTGTAAAACAGAGGTGATTTGAAATATGTTAACTATTGATGAAAAATTATTCAATTGTTTTCTATAATTATGGGGAGAATAAAGAATTAGAATATATTAAAGAATGAATTTGTATGCATAATCTTTAGGTTCTTCTCTCTGTTCTGGCCGGCCTGGAACTTGCTATGTAGACCACTGGCGTGGAACTCTAAAAGGTCTGCTTACCTCACTCCTGCTCTCTGGGTGCTGGGTTAAAGCACTGCACCACACGCCTGGCCTTTTACCAAAATTTTTAATAAAATACCTGTCTTGGTTGTTTTATTTATGACAAGGATACATTCAAATACTGTTAAAAGATAATTTAAGTGTGGTGAATTTTTGTAAAGTTTGAAAATTAGGTTCATTCTTCAAAAATGCCTGGAATTCCAATATTGAGTGCTGACTAAACTACCCAGAGCTTGTCAGGAAGCTCTGTCCTAGAACATGGGTCAGTGGGGAGGAAGGGGTGCTTCCAGCCCTCGCCTGCCACCTCTCCTCACCTTCCCTCTCTTTCATTATTTTGTTCTGAAACAGTTTATCATTGACCTACTTCAAGAGCTGCCTCAAACCCAAAACACCTTTTAAGCCTTCAGACCTGGGAAGCAGATGAGAACCGGGCAGTCCTAACAGACTGCGTGATGACCTGGCACCTGACGGTGGCCGCAAGCTTTGTACTTTGTGTTACAGGAAGTCTCAAAGGTCTTCCAGTACTGAATGGGCAGTGTTTGGTCTGCAGCGTTCCTCCCTAAATCTCTAAGTCTTTGGTGTTCCCTAGCAACAGAAGCAAAAATCAATTTAGAAAACTACTTTCCAGAATGTTCCATCTAGCTACTAGCCAAGCCACTTAAGTCTATGTGCTGAAGTGACTGAAATTCAAGATCTGCCATTGGCTGTCTTTGACTGCAAAACCGGACGAACATGGCTTGATGTGTCTACTGCTAAAGTCTGCAGTGACGATTCCACCTCGACACAAGCAGGGTCACTTTCAGGAAGAACTAGCAGTCACCACATCTCACTGTGAACCAACAGTGTTGCTAGGGAAACTGGTAATTACGTAGCAAAATGGAGGGTGCAGAATAGAAAAAGAGTTCAGAAGAGATGTAAGGTTTTGATCCAAATCAGCATGTTAATAGCACAGTTTGTTGATTTTCTGTAGTCATATAATTTAATACATGTCATTAATTATATGTTTGACAAGATACCGATTTCTAAACTGAAAGAAATGAGCAACGGGGAAAGTTTACTGGTTACTGGTCATACCCTGAGTATACCATAGCAAGACCCTGTATTTACAGTAAACTACAATTAAACTTTAAACACCCATAAAGGTTAAAAACCTACATTGGCTTGGGTTCCGCGCCTTCTCTTTTGACTTCAATTGTACGCCTTTCTCAGGGCTAAAAACTGTAGCCGCATTTGCTAATAGCATGACTTACCTTTGCAGCATAGCCACATGGCGCCAAGCAACGTTGGCAGGCTGGAGAGGAAAGAGTTGTCACCACTTTTATATTTCACACAATAAGGCCAATCCAGAGCAGCTGGGGACCCTCCTGAGACACAGCCCTCAATGAGATGGTATACCCTCAAGGCTCCTCCCTGGCAACTGCCGTGAGGCAGTACTTATAAATGATCCCTTACTCAGGGACAGCCCAGCAGAAAGGCATAAACCTAGGGAGTGCATTCAAATCTTTAAACACTGACTTCATTTAAAATGAACATTTTTTAGTTCTTTGTACTTTTAATGATTAAGAAACTACTTCTGAAGTTAATGCTACAGTATAAATAGCTGCTTATTAGAAACATCTCTCTGGAAACGTCTGTGTCTGTGTGTGGTGTATGTATGTGCGTGTTTGTGCATATGTGTAGACATGCCAATGAGTGTTTGTCTCAGTGTGGACACATGTATGTTGAGCTCAGCTATCATTCCTCAAGAAACATTATTTTACATTATTTTACTTTATTATTAACCTTATTTTATTCTAGAAGAGGTCTCTCAGTGAACCTGGAGTTTTGATTCAATTAGGCTGGCTGACGACAAGCCCCAGAGACACAAACTCTTATCTCTTGCTCCTTGTCCTAGTACTGGGATTACAGTTGTGCACACTGCACACGGCTTTTTATGTGAATGCTGCGGATCTGAGTTCAGGTTCTTACACTTGTGTGGCAAACACTCTACCAACTGAGCCATCTTCCCAGCCCTGAAAATATTTTAATAGGAGAGAAAGATCACCAAAAAAATGAAACAGCTCCAAACAGAGTTTTGCTGCAAGTCAGGCTAGTGAGTTGCCAGGTCCGTTGTAACAGTGCTCTTGTGTAGCACTCTTTTTTTTTAAATGTTTATTTATTTATTATGTATACAATATTTTGTCTGTGTGTATGCCTGCAGGCCAGAAGAGGGCACCAGACCCCATTAAAGATGGTTGTGAGCCACCATGTGGTTGCTGGGAATTGAACTCAGGACCTCTGGAAGAGCAGTCAGTGCTCTTAACCACTGAGCCATCTCTCCAGCCCTTGTGTAGCACTCTTGCTATAAATTCATGAAAAACGAAGAAACAAAGTCTCCCAGTCTTCATATTTATGTGTACACAATCTCTTACATTTTTAATGTAAGAATGCACTATTTACATGAAACACTCATTCATATGGATATACACATAAACTCTACATATAGAATGTGAATGTGTGGAACATATAAGTGACCTATGGATTGTGGATGTGTCTGATGCTATGTTCTCTTCTTATTTGGTTTTGGGCAAGATGGACCAAGTACAAGTAGGACCCCATATAAAGAAGAGAACTGAAGAGAGAATCTTAGAACAGGTTGCCAGCCCTCTGATGCATGGGCAAGATACTATTCTACGGGTGGGGACCAGAAGAAATGGACTATTATTTCCAATGCCGTTTACGAAGGGCATTTATTCCTGACACTTTAAAAATAACACTTGGGTTTGCATTAGTTGGAACTGTCATTTACGCTGAAGTGGTTACGTTTGATACGAGCTAAAAAGGACAAGTTCTTATCCTGATAAGCCTTAGAAGGTGGCTTGAACTTTGGGATCTCCAAGCCAGAAAAAAAGTCCTCAAGTCAGCACAATGGGAAGGAGGGACCAACCTTGACTCAAGCCATCCTGACAGGACGTTCGCCTGACTTCCATGTTCTCCATGGTGTCTGCTTTGGAGCCTTCACCCGGACACGTTCTCCTCTCAAAAATGTTGTTGTTGTTGTTTACCTGAGTCCCACTTTGCTTCAGGAGTCTGAACACTTCTGCCTCTAGATCTCTAATCTAAAAAACAAAAAGCCATTCACAAGTTGAATGCCCCGCACGCCTCTGGCAGAGCTGCCCCACGTCGTGGCTGTGAGAACCACTCACCCTCACTTGCAGGCCTTGCACTTCCACCAGGTGAGCCTTTTCCACCTCTTCCAGCTTCTTCCTTTCTACTTCTTGTCTCTTGATGAAATCGAGCTCCCTTAAGAAGAAGATAATAGGTTCAATTGTAGATAACTTTAATAATTGTGAACATCCTTATAGAAGCATTCAAGGGCACAGTGGGATCGACACCTAGAGAGCTATTTAAATAAATGAAACTCAAATAGAGTTAGTAGAAAAGTTTATGGCAACAAAAGAAAAGACACCTTTAATGATTTAATCACAAGTACAGGAAGTATTCTGATTTTCTCGGCATTCTGTTCACCGGGAGTGAGTCCTGACAGGGAGCGTGCACAGTCGTGTGACAGGGAGCATGCACACTCGTGCGACAGGAGTGACCGCACTGACGACTCAGTGGGAATTTAATGGTGATAATTTCCTGTCAGTAGAAGTGATTCTCTATTTCCAATACACAACGCAACAGATGGAAGTGAATGGTAAGAGCTGAAAAGAGGTCGTTGCAGTGAGAAAACCGTGGGCAGTGGGATACAACGCATTCACACCTCCACGGGTAATCTTGGAAAAGAGGGTACCCCTCCTTTCTGAGAGCTTCTGATGGACTATGCAAATCTGGTCATTTCTTATAGATACAGTGTTGTTAGCAAAAAGTTAAAACAATAATGTATTGAATTTACACTAACAAAGTACTGCTATGCTCTTTTGAACAACGTGTTATAGCTATCTGTTTCAACTATTAAATATTATTCCTAAGACAGGAAGTAAATATGGCGACTGTGGCACACAAGCTTAGTGTCTAAGGCTTCTCACAAGAAACAACGAAAGGTCTGGCGTTGGTCTAGGGAGTCAGAAGTAACTCATGAAAATCTCTTTGGGTATGCTCTCTACGATTAAGTCATGGCCCAAGAGATGGGAGGAAAACAACCACAGCTCAGAAAGGAGCTGCTGAAATTTCATATGAGGGTGTGGTGAGGGCCTGCCTTATTGCTGTGACCTGGGCTCCAGGAACAGAGGACGAGAAATGCAGAGGCAGGGTGGGAGGTCCTGCAAGTCAGTGTTTACACGTCTATAGAGGCAGGGTCTGTGGTCACTGATTCTGAGGACAGACAGAAGCAGCCTCACCCAGACCCCACGTGCCCCTCGGCATGCAGCGTGTCCAACTGTCTGCCAAGTGCCCTGTATGACTCCAGTCACACGGCTGGTTTCTAAAACAGAGACGCTTCCAAAAAACCCAGTAAGTGTCAATGTTTTAATAGTTACTATCAAAAACTAAGAAGGAGTCAGATGAAAACACACAAAATATATTTCCATGAGAAAAAGTTGCTCTCCTAATCTGTGGAACCCACCCTGCCTTTCGCACATCCCAAACAGTATCAAGCATCGGGGATGTGTCCTCTTCAGACATGCATGGGTTCTAACTGCTATTTGGATCTGTAGGGAATGCTTACTTTTGTTGAAAATCCTTGATCAACTTCTTTGCTTTGTTGTATTTCTTTTCCAAGGCCTGATACTGGCTTTGAGTCTCTTTGAGATGCTCATTCACAGTGTGGCACAGCGTCTGTGCCTCGATCCAGTAGGTCTCCAGCTTCAGCATTCTCTCTTTATTCTCTTCAATGTTCTGTTGAAGTTGGTTCTTTTCTAGTTCCCACCTTACTTTCTCATTTTCTGCTGCTTGCAACTGGAGAAAACAAATGTCAAGGCAAAAATAATTTAGGTATGTCTGCAGCAACTATCGCTCCATTCTGATTTGTGAGTCTACCCCTAAATAAATAACTATTTCTCAATCCTGAGCTATTGTGCGATTTCAGTGTCCTTCTTCAGTCCGCACTAGTAGAGCTTGTTGTAAATAAAAGTCTATTGTTCTTTACACTCAGTTATCAAAACAGCATGGGATGAGAAGATCAACAATTCTTCCCATATCTATAAAGGATAAAATGGAAAAAAATGACTTGTTCAGGGTTATCCATCTGATAAATGATGAAACACAAACTTGATTCCAAGACCCATGAACTTTCTTTGATACCATGTAGTTTGAAGTACTGAAAGCAGGAAAAGATGTCTAGCATCTCACTGATTCGGTTCAATATATGCCACCTCATGTGCTTCTCAACCTCCCTAATGTTGCAACCCTTTAATACAGCTCCTCAGGTTGTGGGACTCTCCTAACCATAAAATTATTGTTGTTACTTCATAACCATAATTATGCTACTTCGTGAATCATACTGTAAATATTTGCATTTTCTGACGGTTTTAGAAGACCCTGTGAATGGGTCACCCTGAGACCCATAGGTTGAGAACCACTGCACTAATGGTTAAAATGGGACTTAGTCATTGAGCTTACATTTGAATTAGAGTCTGGGCTGGTGTCTACACAGTGCACCTGTGCTCTCACAGCTCCGCATCCCTGCAACACTTCTTGGGCTTCACGAGCATCTGGTAAGCTTCAGCTGTTCCTCCTGTTTTCAACCCTTTAGATAATGCTATTAGGTTCCTGATTTCAGTTGACACAAACACAGTCTGTCCCTCAATATATTACAGGGAATGTTAAAAATGTCTAGGTCTTTATAAACCTTAATTTACCCCAAGCATAAAAGACAAGGATAAGTAAGGATATAAATGGTCATCTGATTAAATCTCTGCAATGGATTGGAAGACAGCTCTGTGTTGTTACTGTCTCTAGTATTCTTAGGAAGATGGAGTGCAGGGTTCTCTAGGTCTCTAGGCTGAATTCCAGTGCAGGAAAGATGAAACGTGGCTGGCTTTGATCTTGATACATGCTCAGATGAGGTTTACAGGGCACTGACAACAGCCTGCCCTTAGAGTTGCTGCTCTGTCTACCTTCTGTGCCTTCTTTAAACTTATGAGTATTCAAAATGAAGACATTCTGAAATTATATAGCATTGAACATATAGAATGCACATTCACACGAATATATATATATATATATATATATATATGTTTATATATCATGGGTATAGGTTTTTTTGAAAACTTTTTACTAAATACATTTGGACAAGAGGTTGGGTACAAAGTAAAAATGACTCTGAAATGAGGAAATCTGTTTAACATGGAGAAGAATCACATGTACATATTTTCAAGTGTGGCTATCATATACCAATTTAGGAAGACAAATATAAAATAGTAATTAGCAGTCTTTTCTAAATTAAATCTTCATAGTTAAATGCCTAAGTCTGTCTATGAAAGCATTCGTAAACACAGGGCCTCCTTTCCCTATTCGTAACCAACAGTTGAAGAAGATCTGCTTTCCAACATCAGGAAGCAGCCCTCGGGTCAGAAGGACTGGTGCTTACTGCATCTGCAATGAAGAAACGTTCACAGCGGCTGTTTATGTGCCAGCCAATGCCAACTTAGAGCTTAAAGTCACAGTGCGAAGGTAGCACCATGAAGGGCGTATAAAGATGCTTTGACTAAAGAGTTTCAGAGCATATTAGTCAAGAATGCCATTTAACCAAAGGAGCCCAGCTAATTCATCCCCCTCTAAAACACACGGGAATCCAAAACAAGCATTTACTGTGAATGAGAAAACAGATCAATAGTCATGGGGAATAATATTTATCTTAATTTTAAAGAGATCATGGAAGCAATACAGAATAGTTTGAAAGAAACTGAAAAATATTTTAAATTTCTGAAAATATACATTTGTTAGAGCTAAACACAATAGCTAGAACTGTATCTTGTACAAGAATTTTACAGTTTTCTTTGATGTCTATTTCATATAGATTAAAAATATAGTCTTTTTATTAATACCTTTTTCTCTTTAACAAATTTAAATAATGCAAGCTAAGTATGTCTCAAGATTTTCAGTCATTCCTGGATCTAAATCAATTACACAGTGTCATAAAGTGAATTTATAATATTTAATTCTTAGACATGGGAAGTTTTTTTTATAAAAAGCAATTAATGTGCCACATTAAAACAATACATTTCTTCTATATATTAGCTAAAAATAAATCAATCTATTTATTATAAGGTAAATGATATAAACGATATTTTATATACCAGCTTGTACTTAAAAATTAGTACATATTTCAGATGCTTGAGCCATTAAAAATATTATTTTTGAAGAAATTTCAGAGAGAATATGCATAGGTATGAGTCTATTTAAGATATGAAGTGCTATGTGGCTTTCGCTGGCGTGTGCAGTGTGCTTGCTCTCCCGGAAGTTCTTCCTGTCTGTGTACTCAATGGTGGAAATAAAACTCTCATGTGAGTGCGCTCTCAGAGCACACCCGTCTGTCCTAGGCTTCAAATTCCTCGGAGTATCTAGAACTCAAAGATCACAATTCAAACACCACGGAGCGGTGCTTACCTTGGTCTTCAATTTTTGAATCTCTGCTTCTGTAACTGCATGTTTGATTTGCAACTGAAAATTGAAAAGAAAAAAATCTCAACTAAGAGTGTTTCTATATTTTTAAAGACTCAGCAGCGAGAAGAATACCGTTTGACACAATAAAAGCCTAGGAACCTACTGCAATGCAGCAGGCTGTAAATTACAATGTCTAGCGTGTAAAATGACTCACTGGGTGCACACTAATTAAACACAGGGTTTACGGCTCGCAGTCCCTAACATCCTATTAAGTTACCAGTTTAATTGTTCACAGGCCAAAGAAAAGAAAACCCATTTCTTGAACTCTGTGGCTCTTCCTTTATGATCTGAGCATCCCGGAGCTGTTTCTTGCTGAACCAGTCAACAGGCCTGGCACAGCGTGAAGATGCAGTTCCACATCTTGCGGAAAGATGGCGCTGTGGTTCTGTGAGTCTCTCTCACATTCCGCAGCGTGGCTCTGCTGCTGAGGAAGGAGGGACGCAGTGGCTCTGAGAAATCTCCGGGTTTGTTTTTCCTCCTCCTTCTTTTCAATAGCAGGAAAGGTACAGATTCAGATTTATGCCCTCCAAAATATCTACCTGTATGAAGACGCCAACCTCAAAGGGCATTTTCTACAACGTAACAGTCGCCTTTGCCATTTGTTTGCTTTGCTTCCCCTCCCCCCACGCGGTTTTCTTTGTAAGACGGGGTCTTCAATGCGTCATTCATTTCTTTAGGGCTAAACGCCCTCCCTGAACTTAAGGAAAACAGTTTTTGGTTTACGATTTGTTCTCTGAAGTCCCTGGGAAAGGATGCATTTGAAATTCCCAATTCTCCCCGTTTCAGAGATTAAAACAGGCACCTCCATCATTCGCATTTTGCCAGCTAGAGAGTCTGGGAGGGCTCACTCTGCAGCCACACTAAGGAATACCCGTGCTCCCTATGCGGCACCCTGATTTTTGTTTGTTTGTTTTGTCCAGAGTACTTTGGAATTAGAACTGTCCAGGAAGGACTGTAATCTTATGCTATCACTACAACCAAGTAAATATAATGCATTTTACCAGTCAGCCAAGGAATAGCTGAAGGAAGGGCCTTGAATTACAATGGGAAGTAACCTTTGCCACCCACAGCACCTCCTAAAGGGCTCCTCTCTGGGTGTGTAGCATGTATGTCCTTGGATTTACGGACCTGCTGGGGACACATGGGAGGGATAATAAGGGAAAGAAGGAAGAATCAAAAGAGGTTGGACGAAGCAGCCAGCATTCAACTGACAACCGTCAGAGCCTGGAATTGCCAGGCACAGTGCACCAAGGTTCTCCTCAGAGCTTTGTCAGCCCTGCTAAGGACAATGCCAGCAGCCCAGCTGTGGAGGGTGACCCCGACACTTTTAAAATGGACTGAAGACCACTTCCATGGCTTAATTCCACCCTTTCTGAACTGAGATGGCCAGAGGTCTGTGTCTCTTGATTTCATACCATCGGCCTAGTGGTCTGACTCAGCTGCCCTTAGCAGATGCCAGGGTGTGAGTGTGCCCGGGAAGGAAACTACACCAACCTAATGTTCTCAGTAACAATGCTGGCGGAGGCCATTTCTTCTGCCCAGACATCCCAGTCTAGATAGGTCTTCCAGATGCTGACAATGCTGGGACACCCAGGCTCAATACCCAGAGGGTCTGCCCACGGTGAGCACAATGACCTAGAGTCTTCATGCTCACAATTTGGGGAAACTGAGGCTCAGAGAAAACAATCAACCTGTCTAGTTGAAAAAGAAATCAATGCTTAATTAGTCTGGGTTTTGATCTTGTGCCATTTCTCTTAAAAACTAAAGATGAACTTTCTAATCATCTATGCAGGAGGGGCTCTATGTAAGACGCCGTGAAGGGAGAATGTCCTCTCTCCAGTGAAGTCATGCTAACCTCTCCTGCCAATAAGAACTAACGTTACAGAAGGTCAGAAGTGTTTAGACATTGAAGATATTCTTTATATACAGCACGGAGACAGATATAGAACTACAAGGAATTATCTTGAGAGATATTATACTGTTCGACAGTAAATCAAATTGACATGCCTGGATGACTTTTTTCCATCCATTATTGACTCTTTGCTGTTTAAAACATATTAATATGAAAAGTTAGGCAGCTCAAATTCATCATGTTTGTCCTGTGCATGTGATGTGCATCAGGAATACTGTGTAACCTCTCACCTGCACTGCTCTCCCATGTGAAACACACTTCCTCATAAGTGATGAGCATTCTTATTGGGACACTAAAGGAGATAATCCATGTAACGCATTTAAAGCACAATGCCGAGTAAGAGTTATCAATACAGTCAGCTGGGACCAGAGAGAATCATCTAAATCACTTCCCACTTACCCGCGTCAAATGACCCCTGCAATCCAATATTCAGACAGCAGAGGCAGGAGGATTGTTGCAAGTTCAAGGCCAGTCTGGTCTACCTAGTCAGTTCAAGGCCAACAAAAACACCACAATGACATCAGAAAAAGAGACAAAAGGCATTAACTGGCATATACAAAGTCACCTGAAAGAATCCCTGGTTCTAGCCAAGGGTCAGCTCTGCAGTGGACACTGTATTATGGGTGATGCACACACAAAGTCACTCCTGAAATCAACCGTGGTTCTAGTCAAGGGTCAGCTCTGCAGTGGACACTGTATTATGGTGAGTACCAGACACCATTTTCTTGATGATGAACTCAATGGAGTAGAGGCATATGGCTTTCCTTGTCGTGGGACTTTAGACTTCTTTGCTCATTACCACTTGTGACCTCTGTCAGTTTCCTATCTACACCTCAGTTTTCCAAATGAAAAACAAGAGGACTAGATGAGGAGAGCTCCCACCATCACCCACTTACTTCCACATTGGGCAGCTACTGGGTAAAATAAAATGGGCCAGCTATATTTGCAATGACCAGAGTTCAGAAATTCAAATCACAAGCACCTTCTCCTTATGGGATACATACTAGGTCAGTACCTCAAACTGTGGACAAACCTAAGGAGAAATATGAAGTAGCCCACACTGGTTTCTGATGTGGGATGCCCTTCTTTATATGTGTTGCTTTTACTGGATAATGAATAAAGTTTTTTCGGCCAATGGCTTAGCAGAGTAAAGCCAGGTGGAAAATCCAAACAGCGAAACAGAGAAAAAGAAGGCGGAGTTAAGCAGATGCCAGCCAGCTGCTGAGGAAACAAGACATGCAGAAAACGCTGTACTGCTATGGCCATGTGGCGATATCTAGACTAATAGAAATGTGTTAATTTAAGACGTAACAGCTGGCTAGAAATACACCTTTGTCATTGGCCAAACAGTGTTGTAATTAATAAAGTGTCTGAGTTTTTATTCGGGTACGAGCAGCAGGGAAACAAAAGTACAGTTTCTATTTATAGGTCTCCAGTTAGCTTGATGTTCTAGTCTCACCAAATAGGGAAGAGAAGAGGGCTGAGACAATTAGCAATGAGGAGGCAACAACCAGTGAGAGGAAAACCAGTGTTAGGAAAATTAGTAAATTCTTCAGATACAGAATGAAATGTGCAAATCTAGACATCATTCATAAGATAAACAATAACTCTACTGTAAAGTTTCCTAGTTGATACAGGCCTGAAATTACAGATATGCAGTTATTTTAATCCTGGGAGCAATGCACCTTTCAAGGAATTTTTATATATCCATCACTATTAATAGGAAAGGCATAAAAATATACAAGTTGAACCTTTTCAGTTTACACAGTAAAACCCTGTACAACAGACTTTAAATAGGATAGCTAATAGTTGCCAAAGTCAAAGTTGTGCTAATATGGGATCTTTTGGCTTTTTTTTTTTTTACATTGGTAGGAACCTGCTTGCTTTTTCTTCAGCCCCCTATATACTGCAAATGGCTGTAGGAGTAAGGCAGTCAGGTCCTGTTCAAATCAGATGAGAAAGATGCTCAGCGACGTCACTCTGCTTCCTGGAGCTTCCCCGGGAGTACAAGGTGCAAGACAACAACCCCAAGCCCGGCTTCTCTACTTCTGCCCAGCAGCTTGCCTTGCTTGTTTCCTCAATGCATGTATTTCTCATACAATCCTTATAAAAATCTCAAGGTGCATGTGATCATTGCTGCCCTAGATGGGAAATCATGACTGTGACTTGGCAGTCTCTGTGGATCCTGACACAGAATGTACAATGATAATGCTACCAGCATCTGGTATTATTAATAAAGCGCAGGGAGCTGAGCAGGTGGCTCAGTGGCCAACGTGCTATGCAAGGGTGCGGACCTGAGTGAGGGCCCGCAGCAGCTGTGCAGAAGACCGAGAGTTCTATGTGCATGTGCCAATGACTGCATGTGGAAACAAGAGGATCCGGGTCTTTCTGGCCAGCCAGCTTAGCCCAGATACAAGCAATAAGGGGACAGACACAGAGAAAGGCATCCATTGTTGACCTGACCTCCATATCATTCATGAGTGCGCATCCCAATACATACAGAGAATCTGGCCTCCATATGGTGCATGAGTGAGCACCCCAATATGTACAGAGAATAAACATAAAAATGAAAGAAACTTAGAATATGTTCATTATTAAACTAATATTAAGTTAGTGAAACTATATGCCGGGTACATAGTAATGGAGGCGACAAGAACTCAGCAATCTCCCTTTGAGGGTGACTTCCAGAGCCCAGTTTCTGCAGGTGATGCTGCAGGCATTCAAAGAACTTGCTCCTGGTTGGATTCATTAGCGTTTTTCTCCTATAAATAGACCAGAGGGTCTTGGTCTTTATCTTTTGTATCCAAAATAGCCAAAACTGGCTGGAGACACCTGTTTCACAGGAAAGACCAATGCACTGTGCCAAGGGGTGAGGGAACTAGGCAAACGCAGCATGCCTAGTAGAAGGTTGAGTTTTCTTCCTCTCCATGCTTCTCCAAAAGATTGCAGGCTCATGGCAACTTGTGAGATCAAGTTCTGCCATCTTCTTGTCAGCTGCAGCATGGACACGGCCAGCGTCCACCCTGGGATCTCAGCTGACATAAATGTACAATTCTACACGGAGCAGGAAGCCTCACTGCACATTCCGTGGGTGTACTGCTGTGTGGGGGCTGTTTATTGCTTTCAATAAGATGAAAGTGGAGTGTGTACATCTGTAATCGAATCAAAATGTCCACATAAGAGCACCAGAGATGGGCAGCTGAAGGCAGAAAGCGAATCAGCTTCAACTGCTGCACTCCACTTAGCCGATGCAGGCATGGATAACATTTTTTGAAGTAAAGAACACTCTTTGCAGTCTCCTGCAAAGTGTTTAAGAGCGTTCTAGAACTCTTCTACTCAGAGAAGCCCAACATTCTCTGCTCTCAGTGCACAAGGGTGGCAGTGCCTGGTATTTGCGCAGAGCTCCGTGAGATGGCTTCAGCACTGCACAGATTCTTAGCTCTCGGTTTTGCACCGGATTGAGGTCTGTACTGTCCACAGTGAGGTGGGCTCTGTAGAAGAAGGGGCTGGGGCGTTTCTCCCGATATATGATGCTATTAAAATGAAGCGGTGGCAAATCTTTGCCATTTTTGCTCAAAGCTTCATGGTGTCTCTATATCAACGGAAGTGGATTTTATTTTCAGGGAACTACATATGCAAAACAAGCTGGAATTAGCTAGCGGAGCCGTAACTCCAGCTGACGGGAAGGCCCCCTCTAAGGGCAGGGGATAAAGCTCTCTATCACGGCCACTCTGGCTTAGTTCTCAGAACGTGGGTATTAATGAGGAACGTGTTGGTTACATTGAGAGCCAGTTATTACAGCTCCTTTAAAAACAAACATCTGTTTACTACTGAGGAGGTAACAATTCACACCTCCCCACTTGCTAATGAAACTTCCATAAAGATGGCTTTATTTATTCTCCAGGGTATTTATAACTTTCTAGTTTATTTTTTCACAGACTTAAAATCACATACTACAGCCTTCAGACTGGCTTTCCCTAAAGAGGCGGCAGATTTGTTCTCGCTGGTGCTGGCGGTCTTTGCTCTCGAGCAGTGCTGTGGGCGAGCCTTAGTCCTGCTGAGAAAGGACCCACTCTGAAGCAGCCTCTCTGCCTCCCACCTGGGGAGTCAGTCTGAAAAAAACTCTCAGCCCAAACGGCAGAAACTAAAAAACAAAACAAAACAACTGTTCCCTGACTAAAAAGTACGCAGGAACAGGAATTAAGTCTATTTAGTGGCTGGAGAGCTCCTTGGAAGTGTTCTGCTTGCTAGCCTACCTCCAGATCTAGTGAGAGACCCTGTCTCAAGGGAACAGCAGGGAGAGTGATAGAGCAGGACACTGGACGCCCTCTGCCTTCCTTGTGAACATGTGCATCTGTGCACACCTGTGTGTACATACCATATATACACTCACAACAAGCAAAATACATCAAACAAATCCCAAATAAAAATCAGGAAAAAAAATCTTATCTCAACTTAAACTAATAGTGAAAATAAGGTACCAGAAAATGAGCAGGGAGCTTGATGTGATGTCAGGACACGCTCCACTACTGGCCCTGGCTACTAGAGAAACAGTCTACTTTCCTGCCGGAGAATGCGACCTCAGGGCAGCTGCCTCACCTCCCTGCTATGCCCACTTGCTCAGCAGCAGCTGTCTGAGCAGAGAGAGAAGTCAGAGGTACTGACTTGCTGCACACCAGTAGACACGAAAGAGCCACACCTTCTAGGATATCCAATATGGTCTGGTTTTTCTTCACTTGCCTTGAGATGAAACAGCAAGCTTTGTGTTTGCAGCTACAAACTATTCACCTGATGAAATTATGGACCTCACTGTGAGACGTCAAAGTGACGGAAAGGACAACCAGTTGCAAACACAATTAAAATCCATGTGTCCATGGGTAAAGTTATCTTAAAATTATTCCTGGAGACAGCAGGAGAAGAGAGAGTAAAGAGTAATAGGTAAAAGAGAAACATGAAAGAAGCTGACTACTTTATAAGAAAGCAGATCACACAGCCAGGGGTGCAGCAGCAAGGGAATCGCAGTTAAAGCCAAATCTAATGACACAAAGTAGATGACGCACTCTGGGCTCAGACGTGTGGAAGGAGGTAAATGAAACCCCACAAAACTAAGACATTCTGATGACGACTTTCAGTAAATTAAACAAAACATAACCCACCAAAACAGAGACTTATAGTGGACTTAAACATGAATAAAACAGTGTAAATCTAAATCAAAGCTATTGCATTAGAAGGAGGGAGTCTGGCTGGAGCCTAGCAGCAGAGTACTGGTTGCCCTCCACCCAGTACTCAGGTAAGGGATATTAGAAAAAAAAATAGTGCTCCGATGCCTATTTTTAAGAAATTGTGGCAAAAACTAACCTCAGGCTGAAGAGAAGAGAAGCACCCAAATCTGGGCTCATATTATACCTTTTATTTAAACTGTGCTTAAAGCAAGGAAGCTGACCATACAACATTTTCAGTTAAAAAAATTGATGAAGAAAATGTCAAGCCCAGCCAATTATCATGGCGTTACAATAATTAGGACATAATTCGTGGTATGAAAAGCTCATAAATACAAACACCTAATAAATTACTCAGAGACACTCTCTGAGAAATTAAAAATTAAAAAACCAAATAATTAGGAAATCATACTTTTAAAGGAAAAAAGGAAGAGCATAATTATTTGCAAATACATTATAAAGCTACTTTAAATCTTTTAAAAGTGTAACAAATTTCAATATTTAATTTTCTTAAAATTCAAGATTTTATCAAACATCTTCATACAGAGAATACAAATGGTATTTTTGTTCTTAATTTTTAAAATGATGAAAAGAGAATACATTTTAAAGCCTTGAAGATAACCTATATTAACAGCCAACAAATATAAAAGAAACATAAAGCATAAAATTATTTAAGCATAGTAATAAACACCTTGAGTAACTATTATAGTAAGTTCAAACTGAAAAAATTATCTTAGTAATAATCTTAGATACAGAGTCTAACATTGTATATTTTTTAAATTCCAATAAAAGAAAATGTTGCAACTGGCTTTGTTAGATGTAGGTACACACTTGGTACTACAACAAAAGTTGTCAAATATTAACATCAAAGTATAACCTAAAAGAAAAAGGAAATCATTACTAAATTTCATGTGCTTCTAATATAACATCGAAATAGACAAAAATAATATGGAGGTATAATTAACTATAAATCATATAAATTACAAGGTTTGAGAAAAATGAATAAGGATTCAGAACACTTAAAATATCAATTTAGTCACAAATACCCATATTAATCTACAATAAAAAACATCATTTTTCAAAAAATTGGTCAAAAAAACCAGTATCTGATCACAATGCAATAAAATGATTAATAAAGTTACAGATTCAAAACCATTGTTCCAGTTATGCAAGTCAAAATGAAAATAAAACAGAGAAAGTGCAAATTACAGACTATTTGTCAGCGAGAATGCTAACCAAGTGGGAGACGGCCAAAGGCGCAGTACTGAGGTCGGTTCTAACTGCCTGCCCATTACAACAATAAAGTATGACAACCAATTAAGCACAAGTGGTCAGACGCTGGCACATGAAACACGCCTCAGGAAAGTAGATGATAGTATTAATAAATACGTTAAGGCAGGCATGGCTGAATTAGGCACGGGGAAACTTTCAGTTGGGTTCGCACAGCAAACTAACAAAGCTATGTCCTTCCTCTCCTGAAAGCAATTTGGATCTATGTGCTTCAGGCTACCATTCATTAATCTAAAACAAAGAAGGAAGGAAGACAGGAAGAAAAGGAATGAATTCTAAAAAACAGAACACATGGGGGTTCTGATGTTGCAAAGGTCAAGACCTGAAGCCGAGGAATGCCAGCAACCAGGAAGGAGACAGTACTGTAATTGGTCCTCACCTTTCCCTCCTAACCCCGCTAAGTGTACACCTGGTGGAAAATCAGCCTAGCAGGCTCCACACCCTGACTACTAACTTAACTTCTGGGCCATGCGACAGGAAGCTCTGGTGCTGCTGGTAGGAAGGGAGCCACAGAAACAGGAGTAAATGAGCCCTGCACAAGTGTCTCATCATAGTAAGGGCTGAGGGAGCTGGAGACAATCCCACTGTACAAGCAGACCTGTCGGCATACCCAGCTAAGACTCCTGAAACACAAAAGGTAGGTGGCAACAGAAAAGCTCACAGGTAATATGCTATAGTTATCATTTGCTAATGATTAAGGATACTGATCTACTTTCTATATTATACTAAAAATTGACTCAAACTACTGGGAAAGTAAAATAAAAAAATAACATTCAGGCAACAGATAAAAATTTGATATTTATGATGACAGGTAGGAAAAAAGAAAAAGGAAAATACAACTATTAAGCCAAGAGGGCAAAATTTCTAACAGGTGATTAAAGAAAACATAAATGGACTATATTCACTAATGAAGTCACATAAAGACTCCCATAATAATGTATTTAAGAGTGAGGTTTGGAAATAGGCTACTGAAAGGAAACACATTTGAATAAAAGTATACAGAATGGATAAAAATAAACAGAAACACAGATGCTATGAAGGAAATGTCAGGCAAAAGAAACCCGGTGATGAGTTTTACTATTAACCAAAATAGAACTGGGGCAAAATAAATAAATCAAGATGCTGTAACAATCCTGACTGTAAGTGCAGCTAATAAGAAGCTTAAAATACAGAAAACTAGAAGGGGCAGGATTATAAGGGTGGATACAAGGGCGGTTACTGCCTTTAACACTGAGGCCTTTCAGAAACTGGCAGATCAGCGGACTCAACTGTTGGGGAATAAGATTTTCAAGTGTGTGACTTTTGTTTAGTGCTGCATTTATTTAACTCTGTGAAGCTGTGTTACTGTGTCTGTCTAAAACACCTGATTGGGCTAATAAAGAGAGGAATGGCCAATAGCAAGGCAGGAGTAAGGCTAGGTGGGGCTAGCAAGCAGAGAGTATAAATAGCAGGGGAACTCTGGGAGGAGAGAGAATGAAGAGCAAGACAACAAGGAGAGGAGGACATGGGGTCAGCCACCCAGCCACCCAGCCACCCAGCCAGTCGTGGAGTAAGAAGGAAAGAAAGGGAGACAGATATAGAGAAGGATAAAAGCCCAGAGGCAAAAGGGAGTTGGGATAATTTAAGAAAACCTGGCAAGAAACAAGCCAAGCTAAGGCTGGGCATTCAGAACTAAGACTAAGCCTCCATGTGTGATTTACTTGAGAGCTAAGTGGTGGCCCCCCAAAAAGCCAAAAGAATAAACATACCACAACAGTCAGCTATGGAAGGAGAGGGGCTGACCAACCCTACTGTTTATGCTTATTTTCTGGCAACCAGCAGATTCTGGGAGAGGGGAGGCAGAGTGTCTAGCTGTGTACATGCTGGTGAGCACACCAGGCTCTGATAGCTAGCTCTAAACCAGAGTCACAGGGCCCCACTTAAATCCCATGGGACACAAAACAAAACAAAATTAGAGAGTATAGGAAAGATTACTGTAAGGAATAAGGGAGACTGGAAGAGTTTATGGAAAATCAAGAGTGAGGGGTGGGGGAAGTGACCAGAATGCATTACATACACACATGAAATTATCACAAAAAAAATTCGTAAGAAATTTCAAATGAATGAAAAAACCTTTTCCAAAAAAATACACAAAACTCAATATGACAGAATTTCAGGATCAGAACTTCCTATCTTCAGAAATGATTAAAGAACTTCAGGTATGTCATGTCTGACACAGAGGAGGAGTCTCCACTCACACGGAGGCTAGCACAGTCTGTCGCAGTCTTTAGTCATGCCAGCCATGTCTCCCACTGCTTACAGCTGGGGCTCGGCAACAGTAAGGGGTGCACAGTTCTGAGGGTTTGGGGAGAACACGCTAGCACACATTGTTACAAATTTGAATTAAAAGATTATTAGCATGAGAAAGATGTCATTTGCCCACAAATCAACTTACTAATTTGATTACAATAAAAATAAGAGGGAATTAATAAAGTGACTCATTTCCTTGAATAAGATGAGACTAAAGTAACTTTTAAAAAGAAAAAAGCTGGCCTAGAGATGCACAGGTCAGTGGTAGAGCACATGGCTAACATCAATGGCCCTAGGCGTCACTGCCCAGTACAAGTGAACGCTCAGCCCCAAATGAGGCATCTCAGTCCCCCTCACACACAAACCCCGGGGACACTGAGGAACAAGGGGTAAAAGAACATAAGAGGCAGAGGACTGTTGTAAATGCTGTCACCTGGAGATGACCCGGCCATTGCACTCCTGAGCCCTCTGCAGCTATGGTTAAGATCTGAAGACCAGGTCGGTCAACATTCTAGCAGGCAGCACTAATTGGAACCTGTGTTTCCTCAGACCCCAAAGGAAACGACATGCAGGTAGGACGGGATGATAGTCCTGGGGAGGGGTGAATTGGGTGGCTATGATCAAGGTACACAGTGTACATGCGTGAAATTGTTAAAAAAATAAATAAAAAGAAGGAAAGTTAAGATGGATCTTCTTTACTAGTCACTGGTGCTAACATCTGAAGAAAATGGCAAAGCCTTCTGAGCAGAGGAAACAACCCTTAATAAATGTGCTGACCATGGTGCCAATTACGTGAAGAAATCAAGTCAGGTGCACTATACAATGACTTCTCAGTACATGTCTGATGCCAATTAGTGAGTATTGAACTGCTAACTGGCAAGAACTGTGCAAACAGAGAGGGCACAATCTGCTGAAGAATCATGACCATAGAATCAAACTGGAAAAAATAGCTGGATTAATGTAAGACTGGGTAAGGTAGTAACAGCTTGTGGCTTTGCCAAAGCAACAAAATGGATATTTTTACTTAAAGTAATTAAGAGAATCCCTTAACACCAGACTTGGGGGAGAAAAATCTATATGGTTCTCTATATGCACACTAAGGGTCAATCCGGGCCTTTCTTGGACAGAAGACTGAGCTCTTCAGTCTTCCAGCCTAGCCTAGTCTAGCCTAGACTCCCTTGCTTGGGTGTGACTGAAGATTCAGCAGGAGGAAGACAATTTCCAGCAGGGTTGCATCTTGCAAAGCTGTGGGTACTGAATGCCTTCTTTAGGCTAGAGGAGGGTGATGGCTTCCTGCTGTCACCATTCCTTGGTGGTTAGATTAACTGTTCAAAGTCTACTCACTGAACTCTTCAATGGAACCCTTTGGGTACGTTATTCTTATTAGAAATCTGTCTACTTCAGGAAAACTAAGAAAAACAGCTTTCTATAGAAATAACTGCACCAAAGGAAAGAGATTATGGCCACACACCAAAGCATCTGTAAAAGTAAAAAATATACATTGTAACTTGGATGTGTCCTGAAATGATGCCCAAAGTTACAAACTACTACTGTGACAAGTGACAAACATTAAAATTGGTGATAGTAGAATGCAATCTGCTAAAATTGTACTCTCATATTTAAGACTCAGATAATGTTATTGAAAACTTTAGCCAGGAAACAGATGATTCTTGGTTCATTCCACAAATAAAAACACATTTAACAATGAAAGGAGCAGGCACAAGCAAACGCTGTGCAGGTCAGAGCTCACCTCTTTGAACTTGTGACTGAGCTTGTTTGTGTCCAGGTCTGATGGGGAAAACATGTCCTCATTCTCAGGGAGCTCAAAGACTTCAATGGCCATATCACCGCCAGGAAGAGTGGGCCCGACTTCATCCTCTTCTTCATCAGTAGCATATTCTCCAGTCTGAAAGGCAGAGGATTTCAGAAATATAGCTCTCCTTATCCTACACGGAGTTGTTATTAAAACAATTTTTTTTGTAAGAGAAAAGCATGTCACCAAATGGTAAGAGTGTTAATGTTTAAATCAAGCATGCCTCATGCACTCAATGTTATTATACACAAATGTTAGTGCAGAGATCCAAATTCCCACAGAGACATGTGCATTTAACAGTGAACAGCACCAGCAGCGAGAGCTGCTTCTCACTAGAAGTATTTGACAGTTTCACTAAATAAAGTCACGTTGCTAAAGGAAATAATTTCTTTATTACATTTGTTTATGTGTGTGTATACATATGAGGGCACATACATGCTACAGCATATATGCAGAGCTCTGAGAGTGCTCTATGGAAGAACGTTCCCTTCTTCCATTACGGGGGTTCCAGGGATTGAACTCAGGTCATCAGGCTTGGTGCCACACACCTTTACCTACTGATCCATCTCAATAGCCTTGGAAACAAGTAATGCCTTTAAATTCCTACTTCCTAAGCCATCCACTATCAGGAGCAAGGAGGAAGAGATCAGAGGTCAAAGATTTACAGAGTCGGCAACCTTAGCAAATAAACTTCATCACTCCAGAGTTCGATTACTTGAGGCATGAACTGGTGAAGGACAAACCCAGGGCTTCTAACTATACAAGGGCCACATTATACCTGCAGAGGACTCCAATGAAACCATCTTGTCATATCTTAGTCAATCACCTAAGCTTTTTAGATTTCTAGCTTTTTCTTGGAGAGCCAAAGATCTGTTCAGACTCTAAGACCATGTCTGCTGTGGTGGCCAGCTTAGATGGGGCATTCACATCTTCACTAACTAGTGTGCTGCTCTTAGCTTGCTCCTCTCAAAGGCCAGGAGAACCCTGTAGGTATTTGAGTTCATGACCTATGAAATAAATGTATGTCTCTGTTACTGACTTCCTCAACATTATTGGAAAGTAACTCCACTTGGCAGCACCAGGGTATGAGGCTATAATTCAAAATAATTGCCTGACATCTTTACCTTATGTAATTTAAGTATAAATCACAGATTCCATGGGTTAAAAAGACCAAATTCATTTAATTCATCCCTGCTTCTCCAGGAAGTAGCTTTTTCAACACAGAGAGTGCAGATATGAATTCTCATTGCCTTTAAGCAAGCCTTCATACACAATGGGGTGATGGATTCCTTTGATTAAGCAGCCTCAGCTCTGTGCATTGCTCTGCCTGTATCTGTGCTCGCACTGCCACTGTGGGAGATGGGTTTTTACCTGGCTTGACAATGAAGGAAATCTGGTCATTCGCCTCCAACTGATCCTTCCTAGTCTGGAAGGCCAGCATGCAATTGCCTTCAGACGTCTCTTTTCCAAACAAAACAATTGAATTTTGTCAACAGTACAAATTTCTTTCTCTCTAAACATCATGGCTGTGCTCTGATTTCTTTCCTAGTGCCTCAGCATTTCTTTAGCCATGGAGCTGAGAAGTGGACAATGTTTAGTAAGACACCTGTGGGTCACTGACAGCAACAAACTGCCTCAGTACCTGCTGGACCCTTCTTCCTCACACATGGACTATTAACACGGAGACCACAACCTCATGACATTTGTCTAAAGAAATAAGGTTAAAATTTTTCATGTAAAACAGCAGTTTTAAAATCAGCCACAGGAAAGTTGGGTCCTCTCCCTTCCTTTCTCATTCAAGTAAATTAAAGACATCTTAACTGGAAGGAAAAGAGGTTAGTATGAGTGACTCATTCCCTTTGAACATGATAGAAGTTTAGTGTCTATATATCTAGGATTCTTTAGACACTAGTCTCAAAAGGCAGGTCTAACCTGTGCCCACTGCCCAGGCCACATGAGGTCAACTATATAACTGGCCAATGCAAAATCATAAGCTTAAACTATTATGCACTTTCTTTTGAGATTCTTTTCTATTTAATTCAATTTCATGTATTTTGATCATGAACCTTGTAGATTACAGTGTCATGTTACAACGGCACAAGACATTCTTGGGTCAACTTTAAGTACTAGTCCAAGTATCTTTGACACTACCCAATAGAACACAACAATGTAGCTTGTTGTTTTTAGGTAGCTACTAGATCAGGTAGCTTAAGACACTCTTCATCAGAATCAAAAGTGTAAGCAATTCTTATTTCTGAGAATAGTTCTGGCCTTGTCTATGATACCCCTTATCATAATTATCTCTGCAAATATATGTTGTTAAGATTTCTAGATGCTTATTTTGTATGCTTTTTAAAACATTTATTCTTATGTGCATGGGTTTCAGGTCTGCTGTAAGTGGAGTCACAGACAGCTGCGAGCTGCCACGTGGGTTCTGGGAATTGAACCCAGGTTCTCTGGAGGAGCTGTCAGAGCTCTTAGGTACTGAGCCATCTCTCCAGCCCCAGAATTATAGTTTCTTTTATTTTGGATTTCCCCAGGTTCCTTTCTTCCATAAATCCCAATCACTCCCAGCTCTCCTGGAACTGTAACTCTTGCCATCTTTCCAGATACTAGTGCTCTCTCTTCCCATCGGGCTTGCGCATCCCGAGGCCAAAGTGTGTCTTTCCGTGCCTTGAGTCCCCTTTATTACCCTGAGTCTTATTTCTTTTAAGCCCTGGAGAGTGTGAGTCTTGCAAAACTGTGGAATTCTCTCTCATCAACCATGCGCAATTCCTACTGTCAGGAGCTTTGAATGCTACAGAATACCACAAACATCTGGACTGAGAAAGCTATGTTTAGCAGATGAAGAATAATACACTCTCTTTACTCCTTTATCTTTACTGAAAATCCTAATGATTTTTATGGTTACCCTGCAAAAAAATAAGTGCTATGGAACAAAAGATTAGCAACATGTTGTAAACCTCGAGGCAAGGCCAAATCCACTGTTTGCAGAGAAAGACGAACAATGTCTTACAATGCCACCCCTCCCCACCCAAAAAAAGCTCCACCAAAGCTTCCTGCCACCACCTATCTCCCTGGTAGCCAGCTTCCTGCCTACTGACCAAATTTAAACTCTTTAAAACAACTGGATTCTTGGCATTCTTTATCTCATGGTGTAATCTATTTTAGATGTGGCAAGGACAGTTCTCAGTAACAACTGACAAAGGGTGAGCATCCGTTTCTATGTTCTGTTTACCTTGTTCATAAGACCTTTTTCTTTCTCATGGTCCCATGAAAAGGTTGGGGAGCAAAGAATCCAACTTTAGAAACTTCATGTTTGCCCAGCAATATGCACTCAACAGCTAGATGACATGGGTCTGAATATGCCATCTAAATTTGGATAAACAGACTCAGAGATTTCACCCAAGGGCTATTAGTTAAGTTGAAACTATTATCTAACAGCTCCCTGAAACCCGCACTCTTCCTTTTATGCGCTGCCATTACCAATCTACAGAAACAAAAACTTGGCAGGGGAGAAAATATCAAGACTATACTTCTTTAACATTTCCTCAAATGTAAAGTTTTTTGGTACGAGCCTGCCGTGTTGAGATCTACCATTCACAGTTCTGATTATCATTAATTCATTTTGAAGTCGTGTACATGTGTCTGCTGGGATCCAAAGTTCTGGTCTTTGTTTTTCCTTGTAGTATGCTCATCCTGAACAAGCACAAAAGAAAAAAAAAAAAGAGGAGGTCCCTTTGGAAGGACAGGGAAGCCGGAGCAGCAATGGCTGGGGGATTATAAAAGAGGGATCACTGAAAATCCAACACATTTATTTTCTCTGAAGTCTTAAGCATGTCCAGCACAGTGACAAATCTTCTCCTGGGCTCAGGAACCTGCTGACTGTTGCTTCATGCTTTCTTTCTTAAAAAACACAGCCAGAATATATAATCACTAAAAGTTAGAAAGAATGAAAATGACTTCTGCAAGTGAAGAAAGGTGCCAGATTCCTCTAGTTTTTGTTGTTATCCTTCACTTGCTCTTCTCACACCCAATTTTATGACCTCTAGTCTCAATCTTCCCAAAATACTCTCCCACCATTGCTTCTCCCACTTTCTCAAGACATGAATGCTCGGGACATAAACATTTTATTAAATGACAATGATAATAAGGAACACCCTGCCAGGATACACCTCTTGGTAAATGTAGCTTCTGGTTGGTAGGAGGGAAAGCATTCAGACAAATGTGAGCCTGGAGCACACACAAGAGATGCAGGCATCAGCCTATGTCTTACTGAAGGAACATAAACTACCCAATCTAGCAAGTTGGTGAAGCAGGGTTGATAAAAGGATCATAGTTGTGTGGTCACTTAGATATGGGTTCAAATGCTGGTTTTGAGATTTTGCAAGTGAACTTCTAGACCAAAATTTTGATTGTTTCATGTGTCAAGTGAAAAAGAAAGCAAACAAAAAACAAAACAGTTCTTTGTCAGGACAAGGGCGTCACTGTTAAATTATGTGGTGCCTGAAAAGCATTTAACCGAAAGGCATAGCGCACGATAGATGGTGAAAATAGCTGGTCCCTGTCATTGCTATTGTTGGTACCAATGCTGTGGTGGTGACACTCTGCATGAAGTCTCACCAAGCCTGTATCTGGCAACCGGACGACACTAAGCATTTGTCTTGTAAGTATGATTCCTTAGGTCTCCACACATGCATCTTTTGCCAGTATTCTGACATAAACCATTCCTTTCCTAAACCGGTTCCTTCCTCATGCTGCAGTATGAACCCGTTAATATCAAACTCAAAAGTCCTGTGTCTCCGCATGTCTCATTATACCCTCCCACCTGTCAGCATGGTCAGAGATGCATATCCACTCACATCAGATTATCCTGTAGCTGTGGCCAGTAAGACTTCCCTCCTCTTCCCTATGCCCCAGTGCACACTTCATCTCTCAGAACACTCTCAGTCACATCTGCTTTTTCCCATCAACTGGAGCTTCCTCAACTGTGCCAGGTACCATTTATCCCTCGAATCCCAGTGGCCAGTGGACTGTTTGGCATCTAGTAGGCCCTGAACAAATGTTTGCTAAATAAATTAAGACAGTTGTGGTCACATCTGCACACCATGGCAGAGCTTGATTTTCCTGTTAATCTCAGCTTTCCAGTATGAAATACAGTTAAGCACAGCTGCAGCTGAGGTCTTAATGGCCCTACTGGGGATTTTTCTTGTTAGGTTCAACCATTTGCAGTAATTTTTGCTGTAGCAATGTTTACTCTGGTAAACTCTGGGACACTAAACAGTGTTAATCATAAAAATAGCCCAAATTATGCAGTCTGTGGGAATTTTTTGCTGGATTTGAATTCATATATCTATATCTATATCTATCTATCTCTCTCTCTATATATATATATTCATATATTCTCAGACTCACTTCTGAGAGGAAATAGGAGAGAACTTTCTCTGCAGAGGAAGACCTCAGATGAGACACTGATGCTCACAATTCTCCATCCACTAGGATTTTAGCAAAAGCAAATTCGGAACATAAAAATCCCCCACAAAGGCATCTCTTTTCCATGTTGGGCCAGTGACTTCTGTGTGGCCTGGTTTTGTAACACTTAAGACTCTGGACGTTATCTGCAGAGCTGGGAAACACTTTCTTCAGCGACTGTCGTGAGAATATACAACAGCGGCACATTCAAAGTTATACCACTGCCAAGAAGACACTTAGAGCCTGTGAGGGCTTCTCAGAAGGACCGCTGCACTTCTCACTTCTCCAGGACAGCGCAGAGAAGTGCAGGAAGGACACGCCACTGGGACTGCGGAGAGCGGGCCTCCAGAAGAGGTCCTCGTATCTCTCGTCAAAGATTTCGATGTCTTAGGATAGTAAGAGGACTTGAGGAAATATACACACGTGATACTGCCCTGTGATGTATATTCATGACTCCTTTTACTCGGTCATTCAAAATGCATCAGATTTTTTTCCTTCTTTTGTTTTAACTTTTTAGTGATATTTGTTTCAGCTAACAGTTCTGGAAGAGCAAAGTTAAGGTGCCACCTATGATAATAGTCTCCTCAGTGGCTGGAGATGCAGGCTGGTGCACAGTGGCACACTGAGAGCCTGAGACAGAGAGTCTGGAGGTGATGTGCATGTGCTCGGGGACATGCAGCTGCGTGCATGTGATTAGATGTTCGTGGTGTGGCAATCTTTTGTTCTGGGAATGTTTCTTGCTTTTTATACCATTTTTACTACTTAAGTCTCCATAGTAGTAAAACATATTTTAAAGGTCTATTTTTATTATTTTAAAATAAGTGTCTGTGTTTGGGGTTATGAGCACATTACTGTCGAGGCCCTTGGAGGCTAAAGGCATCAGACTCTCCTTTGAGTTATAAGTGGCCATGAGCCACCCACATGGTGCTGAGAACGGAACCTGGATCCTCTACAAAAGCAGGACAGAGTCTCAGCTGATGAGCCATCGCTCAGCCCTCAGAGAAACATGGAAAATTAATATCTACATTACTCATTTAGTCCTGAGTCCCCAGCCTTCAAGAGCTCAGTTCATTTTACTGTTGACAAATTATTATTCTAGCAATTTTAACTAACGTTCTAGAAATAAAATCTCTTTCATCTACTCAAATTCAGGATTCCTTCCTTAAGTATTTTTTGTTAATTTTCTTAGCTCATTAATTAGCACTGGATTTCTGTGTTTTCTTTAAAGTTTTTATCTTCTAGAAATAGAACACATACTCAAAACTTATTTCCTGCAAGAGTGTCTCCATGGTAAAATGACTCCCAGCAACCCTGCTTCCTGTGCTCTACTGGAATCCTTCCTTTCCAGTGTGGACTGAACCTAGCAATTCAGTTGAAGCTAAACACAAGGGAAACAACTACATTAGTTACAGGAAGTGTGGCTTCTGCCTCTTTTGTCCTCTTGCTTTCTCCGAGTTCTTAGTAGTGGGAAGCAGGAATCCATCTTGAGAGCAGGAAGAGGCCACATTACAAGGTACCGAGATGTCTGGCCACTGGCCAGCAGGAATAGGGTCTGCCAACAGTCACATGAAAGAGCATGGAGTGGCTCATCTGCATCCTGTCAACAGCTGCAAGTGAGTTTGGATGCAGACCTTTCCCAGCTGAGCACTTAGATGACCAGAGCTCTGGCTGAAACCTTACTTATGGCCTTGGGACAGATGTGGGCTTAGAAAGGTCCAGATGAACTGGCTCATAGTGTATTGCAGAAATATTTATTGGGAGGAAGGGGATACATATAAGAAAGGAGACTACCATCAAGTCCGGGAAAGTAATAGGGATGTGGCTTTGGAAATGGGCAATGGGCAAAGGCTAGACAGATTCTAGAGAATGGTTTTGTCTAAATTGCCCTGAACAGACTGTTATAGGAAATCTGGAAGGCAAGGTTGTTAACATGGCAGAATGTTCAGAAACAGCATCAGCTTCTTAATGAGATGTAGGAAATGTCTAGGAAACAGGAGCATGTCAGCAGGGAGTTCCATGGCACTGGAGGTGGTGCCTGCCTGCCCGCCTGTTCTCCCTTTAGAGTGCAATGGAAAACAGAGTGAAAGTCCTATTAAACAGGAAGGAAACAAGATGTGATGGCTTGAAAAGTTTGCAATTACGTTTAGAATTAAGAGATGGCTGCCAAACCCAAGGTCAAATTTAGGAACAGCTAGCAGAACAGAGTTCTCAAGGGGAGGCTAGTTCACTGGGGTTCTGACTTAGGAAACTCCAATTTAAGCCCTGTCCATAGGCAAGGCTGCCACTGCCCGAGAAGAGGCACCATCTCTATTCATTCTAAGGCTGTAGAATTGTACTGAACAGCTAGTCTGAAACAGAGGCCACCCAGGCCTTTACTCCCAGGGCTTGTGCAGAAGGGATCTATGAGGACGCTGTCTCTCATGCTCTCCCCTTCTGTATTGTTTGTAACATGTGGGTGATTATCCCATGAGAAAGGACACACCTGTGGTTGCACTGCTCAAACTGACCAGGAGAAACAAGAAGGGAATCTAACAACATGGACTAACAACTAACTAAGTCTAACAACATGGACTTCTGTGAACAGGAATCCAAGTCACAGCAGACCCCAACCTACAGTACTGACACCATGTATACCCCATTGACCCCCCAATAAACAAATATGCAAACCTTCAGGATTACCTTAGAAACCTGTTGCACTGACATTCCTATTTGTCCTAAGTCAATAATTCAGGTAGATCAGGGAGCACCAGTAAATGGATAGACGGGGCTTCAACACATGCAGTCTAGGGGCTAAGGACCTTTTCTGTCCACAATAACCCCAGCAGGCTGGGAGCAGCTGACAGGAAAGCCCTCCGGGCCCAAGGAGGCACCAGTGATACCATCTAATTAAACAACTCCATGTGGGATAACTGCCCACCGGGTGCATAAACCCTGAGTTATCCCTCAGGAATTCTCCTCCAAGTAAGAAAGGGTAGCAGCATTTCGGAAGGAATCTCTTCACCACCTGAAGGCTTTAAGACCTAACAATAATCTTTCCCTAAACATGCAAAACAGCATCTCCCTCAAGTGACTCATCACCATGGAGCCAGGTGAGACGGTGAGTTTTGAGCCTGCATCCACAGAACTAGGACATTTAAATATCCCTTTCCTCAAAACTCCCCAATAAACCCAGGGTCCATGTAGACCATCAGACGACTCAGGAGTAGTCATCTTAAAGCAGCTGAGGCCAAGATAGAGGAGAGGAGCTAACAGGAATATGGAGGCAGAAAGCAATCCCTGTCATTCACAAGGCATTCTTGGTGCTTAGTGTGGATTCGACCTAACACTGTGATTCACAGACCACCCAACAAACTTTCAAAGGTCTCTGGCTTGGCAGTCCTAACGCTGGCTCCACATAGGAACTGGAGTGAATGCCTATGTGGGGAAGCTGCTACTGCACTGCTGTGGGAACGGCTCTTTAAGTCTCATTTTGATGTGAGGAGTGGGCTGCTGACAAGGGTGATGAGGTCGAGAGCTTTTCCTTCTCTACTGGCAGCTGGAGTCCAAAGATCTACCTCTGAGTTTCCATTGGAGTTTGTTTTACAGAAATCTCCCTGACAGGGCTAACATTCCCACCCCCACCTTTTTTTGTGTGGGGGGGATTCAAGACAGGGTTTCTCTGTGTAGCCTTAGCTGTCCTGGAACTTGCTTTGTAGATTGGACTGGACTTGAACTCAAAGATCTGCCTGCCTTTGCTCCCACGTGCTGGGATTAAAGGTGTGTGCACGACCATGCCAGGCCCAACATTCCTTTCTAACAGTTAATATCCATACGAAGATGTCTGGTTTGGAGATAAATCTAAAATTGCAAGGCAGACCTAACAGACTGCAGGAGAAATAGGGTCAGTGGGCAACCCAATGATGCTACTTTTTCTTATTGAATATTATATCCTCTGACTTATCATCTGCCCTGTGGACAGGAGTCTTAAGATTCCCTAGGAGTCAAACCACAATGATTGATAATACAGGTGTATGTTTCTGTAAATATTGTCACCTCAGGGTCAGAACCTTCCTCTAAGCCAATATGTTTGTCTATAAGAGTTGAAGCAACCATCACTTTATGCTGGTCGTTCAGGTCTTTACTTCCTAAAGGCAACAAGGAGAGAACCGCATGACTCCTGCGCAGGTGGTTACAGAAGGCTGTTAGCTCTGAATGCACTCACGAGGATCGTTTCTACAGAGCAGTAAGAACGCTTCTTGCTCTGGAGGGAAAGGCTATCTTTCCTGCATAGTCCTGGCCAACAATTAAAGAGACAATACAAAGGGCAGCCATAGAACTGCCATACAAATGTCAGGAGGCTCAGAAAATTATTTCCTTATTCTTAAATTTAAAACAAAAAAAAGAAAGAAAAAGGAAAAGAAAATTAACGAAAAGGAAAAAATTGAGAAATTCAGTTGATTTTTAAAAGACTGAAACGATACTGTTCAATTTAATGGGAAAGCCTCTAGAAGGTCAAGTAATCAGGTAAGAAAGTTCCAGCACTTCTCTTTCCACAGGGATTTAACTGTGTCCACCTCCTACACCTTTGGTCTACAGGTAAATGGATGTCACTTCTTGAACACCCCTTGCTTTGCCACAGTTTCTTCTGCAACAGAACACAGACAACAAAATCAACCTGGAAGTAGAAAAGACCAGAAACCTTCAACTCACACTTCCATCCTTGAGACCCTCACTGTGAAGGCTCTTACACTATGGCGGTTGGACGTTTTACCTGCAACTCACACTTCCATCCTCGAGATCCTCACTGTGAAGGCTCTTACACTATGGCCGTTGGACTTTTTACCGGCTGCCTTGAAAATAACTTCAGTTCTGTACAATGTTTATATACAGTTTTCACAGCAAAATAGCAAGCTTCTTGTGATACAAAAATATGTGATCCATGATGTAATCTTCGTAATTCCTTTTAATAAGTGTTACCTACTTGCAAACAGATGAATGCTACTTGTCTTCACATTTCTGATAAATATCTATGACACAAAGACACAACCCATGATCTTTTGTTTTCTCACCAAGATCTTGCAGCAACTAGTCAACAGCCAAAGCCGACCTCTGTAATTCAAATGTCACACTGCAATTTCAGACTGGCAGCCTTCCTTCAGTTTCACTTTACTTGCCCAGAAAACAATGAGGTTTTTATTCTGATGCCAGTAAAACTGTGGGAAGAGTTGAGAGATTTCTGCTTTCTTGAATTTTTAGTCTGCAGACATGGACAGCTGGTTACAAGAGGGGTACATGTTACTATTACTTTAATAATTCTGTAACATACAATGAATAGAATCTCAGAAAATATGTTTGTATTAAAGTTGATTTATACAATTGCAAGAACTATAGCAGACTATCAATTAAAAAAGAATTACAGCTGCACAAAGTATAAAAACCCCAGTGCAGTCAATGCAATTTTTATATATAACGTACACACATACTAAGGACAAGAGAACCTCCATGTTCTTCTCTCCTTCTAGAGGGAATTCCTGTCCCTTCCTCACATGAGTATGCGTGCTTTTTGGAAACAGTGTTCTTCAGTGTTCCTGGATACTTTAAGAAGTATAACCCAGGATCTGATAGCATCCAGCAGCTTCCCACATCCCCTCAGATCTAGACCACCCCTCTCTCACACACACACCTTGAATCAGTGGATCTGATGCTGGAAAAGGATATTTGTATCTTTCAAGAAGTACCAATACTGCTGGACGTGGTGGTTCACACCTAAAACCCCACCACTTGCAATGTTGAGTTGGGAGACATTCCTTAGTTCAAGGCCAGCCTGATCTACATATTGGGTTCCAAGAAAGCCTAGGCTACAGAGTGAGACCTGTCTTTAAAATAAATCAAATAATAATAATGATAATAAAAGAGATACAGTATTAAGCTATTTTTCTAAGTACTCAAATACTAAGAACTATGTTATATTCATTTTATATCCACATAATTGTTAAATATAAGATATTGAATATGATGGATTTCTTTCTTTAAGTACCAAGTTGACAATATATGGAATAAAATTCAAAGCACAATGAATAGTGACATAACCACAGTTACTGAGCTAACCCTTAATCCAAGGGGAACAGAATGTCTATGCCTGTGGGTGAGCATCCCTGACTCCTCATGAGTCACCAGCCCCAGTGAGGAATTTTGTTAGAATATTATCATTCTTGCCACTGTTTGCTTTTAGTTTTACTATACTTTACTATATGTTGTTTAAGCAACATATCATTATTTTGTCAGAACTTTATAATAATTGGAATCACACTGTATTTTTCCATGCCTCTGTCCCCAGTAAGACAATTCAGACTACACTAGTTGTGAGTTGCTGATATGACGTTCACATATTGCTAAACTGTGTGAATAGCCCACTGTATATTTATGCATACTCATGTTAAAAGAGATATCGGATGTCTTTTATTTTCCTGCTACAAAACTGTGTTACATAAATTATGAATTATGTGTTTGACATTCTTTTTTTTATTTTACTAACATGTTGAACAAAAGATAGAAATTTGGGATGAACTTTGTTTGACAGTAACATTGTTTTTCCATAGTGGCTGAGTCAACATATTTTCCTCTGTGCACAGAGCAAGAGTTCCCCTTACTTCTCATCTTCCTTGAACTTAAAATATCCAACTTATTTTAGTTCCACAGGTCTCAGATGGTATTCGCTTTGGTTTTCAATTTCCACTTCCTGGCTGTCAGCAACAGTGTTGGCTATCATCTGTCCCTGAGGCTGCTTTTGTGGCATGTCTGCTCAAGTCAGGGACCCACAGGTGGTCTTTTACTACTGAGTCAATTACTATTTTCAATACTTCCTTTTAGTTTCTGACCTTCCATTACACTTCTTTAAAGTGTTCATTCGATAAATGTAAGTTCCTAATTATAATATTGCCCTTTTCCAATCCTTTCCTTTACGGAGCTTCCCTTTTTCAAACTAAAGACATAGCAACACTCTTCCTTGTCTTCTTCCCTTCAGTTTTACTTCTCATATTTGATTGGCTGGTCCATCTGCAATGGAATTATGGAATGAAGTGGGAGTTCAACTTCTTTTCTTTCTCCCACTTACTGATGCGCTTTCGTCAATCATTTCTCAGCTAGTATTGACCATCTATGCCGATAGTTGCATCTCGATTTCTCACTAATCTGCCTGCCCATTGGCTCTGCTGTCTAAATTACAGCAATCTAAAAATAACAGTCTTTTAAGACATTGATAGGGCTGTCTGACTGCATTCTTTCATACGCATTTTAACAACTGCTTACAAAAGCCACTGAAAACAGCTTTAGGGTTTCACTAGAAGCTGACTGAGTGTGCACAACAACGGACTCAACATAGCTCCGAGTCTTTCAATCTACAGATAAAATTTCTTTGCATTATATACACTTGGTTTAACATATTTCAATAAAAATTGATTGCCCCTTTGAGGATCTTCCATACCCTTTATTTCTTGATATCTAGTAAAGTGATGTTTAAATCTTACAATTTTCTCCTTATTTGTAAACATTCAAATACATGTTATATTTTAATAGCCCGTATTGAGAAAATGTACTAAAACCTTGTATTATTTTAAAAATAGGTGCTTTCCAAGTTCTCTAACTAGTTCATTATCTGGGACTGGTATCAGTTTTACTTCTTCTTTGCCAATTTATTCCTTCTCTTCTTGCTTTCTAGCACAGTGTCAGGTATTCTAAAGAGGTCAATTTTGAACTGTTAAACTATACACATTCCTGGCCATGCCCAATCAGGATGTGCAAACTTTGATGTATATTGTCAGATATGGTTTGATGATATTATGCTTAAGTGGATTTTTCATAATTTTAATTTAGTTTTAAGTTTTATTTCTCATCATTAGGTTTTGTGACCAAGGTTGTAACTAACTAGTTCATCATCTCACACTCTCCAGTTTTATCACATTTTTGACACCAAAGCTGTGTGACTATTATTCTTATGTCTGAAGACAGAAGTTCTGTAGGATTTGCTGTACCTGGTGACGATTTACCTCATCTTTCTTTCATTTCTTTTTTCTCCTTACTTCCTTATATGTCCATACCCCTTTCCTCACCTTCCTTTCTCTCCTTCCTCTGTGGCTGTTTGTTACTCATAGTGTTTTCTTTCACTTGTAGTTTATGCTTTGAAACTGTAAATTCTTATTTCTCAAAAAACAACCTTTAGGCTTTGATTGAAGTGAACACACCCAAGAAATGATGTGCTTGTACTTCTTGTGAAACTCAGCACATATTTAAGCTGCTTTGGTGATAATTTCTCACATAAGATGTTTTCTTCCTTACTACTTAGAAATAAGCTCTATCAGTGATTTTCCACAAGGTGGATTTATTTCCATCTATAGAGAGTAGCCCATAGCATTCCAGCTGAATGACAAAGTTCTCCAATTAGTTATTTAATTTAGAGTATGGATGGCATTTTGTCCACAATAACGCCAACTAATACCAACCACAGTATCATTAGAATAACTATGCATTAAGGATACATGTGATGGTAAGGTGGATGGAAGAAGCCAGATATAAACAAGCACTTTAGATTTATTTCATTCAAATGATATTCTAGTACTGGCCGGATTATCCTGTAGTATGAGCAAGCAGACCGGTTGGTGCTTCTGGCTGAGAGTAACTGCAAGGTAACCATTTGGGGCAAGAGAAATGCCCTGCAATGTGATGGGGGAGATAATGCTTTCTTATCAAACTGCTAGCTTAAATACCTTAAAACTGGTGTATTTTATCATACTCAAATTGTTCCTCATTTAAGCTGATTTCAAAATGGTGCTATAATGAAAATATTAAGTCATACATCTAAGATCTATGCATTTCTATTTTATGTCAATCTTATCTGTGTAAAATAGCCATCAGGGACTCCAGAACTCAGAGTTGTAGCTTCAATATCAGTCTTATCTGTAAAATAGCCATTAGGGACTCCAGAACTCAGAGTTGTAGCTTCAATATCAATTTCAAAGGTCTGGAGCACTTATGGAGGAAGATTATTTCTGAATTAACACAGTTCTAAGTAGAAGAAGGGCATTCGTGCAGTACAGATCTTGACATTATTCAGGTTATTTTGACTACTGTGTTTCTACTGCAAGCATGCAAGTAAAAAGTCACGTTCAGGTGTGATGGAGGGAAAAGCTGGTGGGAGTGCCTGGTCCCAGTGCAGCAAGGGTGAGTATGTTTGTGCTTCCGGCCTCGGCCCTGCATCCGCTCTCCAGTCTCACTCTGCATGACACTGATTCTCTTCCTGCTTTCTATGCGGTTCTTTTTTGCTCTCATATTTTCCACTACAGGTAACTCTACTCTCCATTTTTTTCATTATAAGTTATATGTTAAATGCATTCTTTGAGAAGTCCATATATGTGTATACCGTAAGATCGTATGCAACCCTACCGTCTCCCTCCAACTTCTCCAGAAGCAGTGCCCACATGTCCCCTCCAAACTACATGTCTTCTCCTTTTTAAAACAGTTAACTCACTGGTCCAATTTCTGCTGCCACTGGGAAATGGGCGACCTACCAGGGACAACACTTCTGAGGGGTAGGGGAATCCTCTTTGCCAGAAGCCATCAACTACAGCCAACAGCTCCTCAGCTGGCTAACATCCTTTCATTATAAAAGTCCTGGAAAGGCTAGAGATGGAGGGAAGACATCTCAACATAATGAAGGCTGTATATGACAAACCATAGCCACCACCACGTCAATGGAGAAACACCTGAGGAACAGAACAAGGGCATCCACTCCCATCACTCTCATTTAAAATAGAGCCTGGGTAAAAAAAAAAAAAAAAAAAAAAAAAAAAAAAAAAAAAAAAAAAAAAAAAAAAAAAAAAAAAAAAAAAAAAAAAAAAAAAAAAAAAAAAAAAAAAAAAAAAAAAAAAAAAAAAAAAAAAAAAAAAACAGGCAAGGAAAGACAGCGGACACAAACAGGAAAGGAAGCCAAAGTATCCCTATTTGCAGATAATGTGACTCTACATATAAGGGACTGTAAAGATTCCACCAGGAAATTCCTAGAGCTGATGTACTTTCTTTACGAAGTGGAAGATGACAAAGTCATCATGCCCAAATCAGCAGCTACCTTCCTACACCAAAGTCACACACTGGAAAAAGAATCAAGGAAATAATCCCATTCACAATAGCCTCAAAAAGAAAGAAAGAGTACCTTGGGATAAACCCAACCAAGGATATAAAGTGCCTATATGATGAATACTTTAAAATATTGATGGAAGAAATTGAAGAAGACCTTAGAAGTCAGAAAGAACCCCTATGTTCATGGATTGGTAGGATTAATACTGTAAAAAAAATATTCATCCAACCAAAAGCAATGTATGGATTCAGGTAAGGAAGCAAGAAATGGACAAACTATCAACAATTGGGACTTCATGAAAGTAAAAAATCTCTGTACCACAGAGGAAGTTATTAACTAACTGAAGAGGCACCTACAGAATGGGACAAAACTGACAGAAGATTAATGTCTAGAATATATGAAGAATTTTAAAAAACTAAACAAGAAGAAAATAATAAATCCAACTTTAAAAATGTGCTATGGAACTGAACAAAGAGTTCTCAAAAGAAGAAATACCAACCAGTAAGAATTTTTTTGCTTATTTTCTTTTGCTTTTCAAGAGAGGGTTTCACTGTGTAGCCTTGGTTGTCTGAAACTCGCCCTGGAGATCAGGCTGGCCTTGAGCTCAGAGATCCACCTGCTTCTGCCTGCCTCCCAATTGTTGGGATTAAGGCACCATGCCCAGAGATGAGAAATATTTTTACAAGTGAGTGATAAATATTTTTAAAAGTGGACAACATCCTAAGCCATCAGGAAAATGCAAATGAAAGCTATTTTCCAAATTTATTTTTACTTTCTTGATATGATTCAATTCTGTTCAATTTCTTGGTTTTGTCTACTTTTCCCAGAGATGTGGTTATTCCTGTGAGAAGTAGAAATCAACTAACCATTGATAATTATGATTGATGAGACAATAAGCTAATGGAAGACATTTATGAGCTAAAATATGTAAGGATGTCCATGGTGCTATTGGCTCATTAAAAACAAAAGACCCTGAGTTTAGCTTCTGAGAGAGCCCTATAGGGCTTGGTGAATAGATGAAGCTCAAACAGAGCCCTGAAAGGCAAACAAGATGAAGTAGACATATAAGGGCAACCAAGAGTCTACCCAGTGAATGTCAGTCCAGATAGACAAGAGAACAAGCCTGCCACTGCACAACAAGTGCTCACTGGAAAAAAAAGTGCCTTCCAGGGCAGCTGGGTCTATTTCATTCTGTGATTCAGCACTTCTGAAGTCTTTTGGTAAAAATTATATTCAACTTTGAAAACTTTTTTTTGAAAATAAAATATTTTCAAAGTTGGATAATATCATCTATTTTTGTCTCTTTTGACTTCAACCTCTGTGGTTTTCAGAGTGATACAGAATCACTCATACACACCACTAGGCAGACAAAGTCTATGCTTTTGGGTAAATGTGTTGGGCTAGAAGGATCTGACAAGTAAGCTTTCTGTTGCTTTAGGATCTAGCACAGAAATGACTAATGTTATATTGTAGAAGCTAGAAAGAAAGGGATAGCAAAAACATAATTAAAACATTTCCATTATAATTCTTATAAACCACAGAGAGAAAGTGAAGTAGGAAAGGAAGACCATGCAGAGGCAAAGGTTCCTGCCCTAGCTCTTACTCTCCAGGCCTCTGACATTTCACTATCTGTGGTCAGCATTATCCACAAAGAATATTCTTGAAATTCAGAGTGGGGTACAGGAGGATGTTCAAGAAAAGGTACAGTCTTCAAAAGCATGTTTTCTAAGAATCTCATGATTCTGTATTCCAATGATAAAGATCAGTAAAAATTTCAGATTTACAAACAAAACAATATAGTTTAAGAATCACAGCCTCTGGAACACTATTAGGATTTAACTCTGTGTTGTCAGACTTCTCTCATCATGACCCTATTAACCACACGCAAGTCTGTTGGATGCGCCACTATTTTTATGACTAATTAAAGTTCATTACCTATTTTTGTCTGTCTACTCTGTATGTTCATCCAAACATATAGTAAAAACTTAAGAAATTAGTTAATACCAGAAGATTCTTTAAAAAAAAAAACACCAAAAAACAAAAACAGATTTAAGCAGAAAATAAATTGTTATGTAGACTTTAAAACATAAATACAGTCCTAATACTGAGTTTCTTTGTAAAGTTTTCCCTCTTTTTTTGAATAACAAAATATTTAAAGGATTAGGGGTTAAATATACCCGTGGTTAAGAGGAAGTGAGTCTATCTTACAGACTCGTACATAAAATGCACATTATATTTTTCAAACCATTATTTTCAGATTATTATTCAATACACAAAAAATGCACAGCTCTAGAAATGCTTTTCAGGGAATAGGAAGTTAATAAGACCTGTAGAATATTTAATTTCACACATCAAGCAAGAGAGTACAGATAAGCAGATTTTTCTGCCAAAACACAAACCTTAAGGAAACGGTTGTTATTGTTATTGCAGTTGCCAGACATTCCTTGCAATTCAGCCACAGTGCTCTAAAAAGTTGACAGAAAAAATTAAAGAAGGCTTCCCCCAACCCCAAGACAGCAGGATAGGAAAACATCAAGGTCCAAGTGTTGGCTGGACCACACACTGTCCAGTACTGAGAAGAGACTGCTGCACCTCCACACCCAGTTCCCTAGGTCGCAGACACAGGGTGGCGTCTCTCTGCATTGGTATATGCACAGTATTAAAAGGTGAGCAACAAACATTGCTATCTCTTCCTCACCTACAACAAGCTGTTTCTAATGAGGAACAGCAAACAGACTGAATCAAACTCAGTATTAGTCCTACAATGTTTTCCCCACAAAAAATTACTTTCGTAAACCATTTTTAATACTTATGCAACCACAGTTTCCATTAAATTTTTGCTTGTTACATTCTAAGAGAAGCAATAAAAACAAATATTCCTTTGGGTATTTCATACAATACATGAAAAGATTCTAAGAGGCAAAGTGTCACAATATTATTAAAATGATATGAAATTCTAGAAACAAAAACAAATAATAAAAGAAAAGAATAAGTTGTATTTTAAGACAGAGAGCTGTTTTCTGTTGATAATGAATCATGTTGTAATCTGTTGCCTAGAGAGAGGTTGAAATGTCATTTGTGATATACGCTTTACAATGTGAAAAACACTCCATTATCAAAGAATCTTTAAGGAAGTAAAATAATCATAAAAAGTTTGTAAGTTGACTCCTTTTAACTTCAGTGTGACCATACCTATTTTCTGAACCAAAGAGATACAAGCGCAGTTAATTTTGTTTCTAGCCTGAGCACACAGCACCTCAAACTGCATACTGCTCTTATGTAGAAATAAAGCCAAAATACAAATACACTCCACAAAGTAAATAACAGAGCAATATCACCTAGCCACTGTTGGGTAAACATCGACAGTTACAGATTGTAATGGGAGATTAAATGTTGTTAAATTCTACTTGAAAATTTTACCATACACTCAGTGTTTCATGGCATGGTGTTAACTGAGGGTTTTATTAAATCCTCCATGGTTACCTTTCAAATTGGAAAGAAAGAAAAAGAGAAACAAAGAAAGGGGAGGGAAGGGGAGGTGAGGGAAGGGAGGAAACAAACAATCCCAGTGAGATTATCAGTTCTCCAAAACGCAGAATGCGGTCACTCATCACGGATGTGCATGTATGTGAAGCTTTCAGCCTTCAGATTTCCATCTCCTGCTCTTTGGGGGACCTCTCCTAGTCTTCGGCCTCCAGGCAGGGCCCCTTGTGCCTTTCCAAATTAGAATGGTTAGCAGAGTGCACAGAAACAGGAATGAAAATTCAAACAGAATTGGCTGTTTGCTTATTGGAAATTCTTCTAGTTTAAATACTTGGAGAGAAGCAGAAACAACGGGAATTGAAGTAGTTTGAGGATTATCTACACAGTTCAAATCCTACTAGAGCACGACTTACAATTTCCTAAAGCGTTACAGCAGATGAACAGAGGCCTAATACACAACTCTCTTCACAAAGGGCCAGTGTCCTTTAACAACTGCAGGAAATATTCTCGCATCCAGATGTTTCCTGTATAGCCAACTCAAGCAACCTGTCAATGTGATGTGCTCCAAGTTAAAATGAACCCTGCATAATTTGATCAAAACAGAAGCATTGAACCCTTCTGTGGGCAACACTCATCTCAGCCCTCGCTTGGAAAGTTGAACTTAGTGGCTCTGTGTAATCAGAGGTTTTCCTGGTTGTGTTCAGGCAAGGTCACAGGAGATATTAGCAAATAAAATGATTCTAAATTTGAAATTACAAGATGATTCTGTGAATTACAAGAGGAGAAGTGAAAAGCCCTGTGAGTGACTGTACATATCCAAGCAGGCCTGTCCTAACAAAGATACGCAAGTCAATAAACTGGTCAATTATATATGAAATGAAATCAATTATTCAAGGCCCATGTAGCCATTGGATATCCAGTACTGGCCCTTCTCATTTCACGCACGTCTTAGTCATGTTACTTTTCATTAACAGTGGAAGATAGTAAACAGAAAACAGAGATCAAACCCTGATCCCCCAACTTTATATTTGGTAGCATTAATTAAAAATTTGAATCAAGTGCCAATACTGGAAGTTCTAACAGTGGAGTAAGTTTCATTGTTTGTACAACTTTCATCTCTCCTGTGAACAGAAGATGAATGGCTGTTTTCCCCGTGCCTGCTGGGAGAAGGCACTGTGCAATACCTAAGAAAGGAGGACACTGGCCGAAACGCACAAGGCAAGTATGACTTTAAGAAGGTTAATGTTACTTGCATTAACACAGTCGTGAGCTCCAGATTTCAACTGTTACAACTCATAAAGGAAGAGAACATTCAACTCAATCCTTTTTGTAAAACATTTCTCTATCAGTTGATCCTCTCTTTAGACTATTGGATGATACTTACACACAGCTGACTACAGTAAAGCAGGCTCCCAAGTTTGCAATGTCCCTATTATTAGAAACACAGAACAAAGGCTCACAGACCTGAGGAACGACAAGAAACACCGTAACTCAAAACAAGAATCATTTTGACACCTTTTGTTGTCCAGTTATTCTGGGTCTGAATAGAGAGAGAGCCATGACTGCCGTCCTGCGTGCTCCACCTAAAACTGCACAGCGCATTGGGCTCTGGGGCCAGGAGAGAGCACCGATCTGGAACTGCCAACAGCTCGTCAGACAGCTGGAAAAACACCGTGGTTACTGGAGCTGTAGGGGAATCTCTTTCTCTAGCACTTTAAAGGCTCGGTGAGATCGAACCCCAGAAATGTTTATGATCCCAGTTTGACTCACTCTTCTCCCCCTAAAAGCACATGTTCAAGTAGCAAAGAACTTTCTTTGCTTTTCTTAAATAAACAAGTAAATAATTCTTTCATTTATTCAAACTGAATTTAGAGGAAAATCACTTTCCGTCTACCCTTTTCTATTTCTCTCTTCTCTCTCTTCCCTCCTCTCTCCTTCCCTATCTCTCCTTTCCTCCTCCTCCTCCTTCTCCTCCTCCTCTCTCTCTCTCACTCACACACACACACACACACACACACACACACACACACACTCACACACACACACACACAGGGGCAGGGGGAGAAAGAGAGAGAGACTTTAGAAGCTTACGTTGAAACTTTAGGGTGGCTAAATGTGATCAGTCAATTCCTTAATGTAACTGGAAGAAACATGATGATGAGATAGGGAGCTTTTGCTAGAGGAGGTTTATGGTGGCTGGAGTATTTTAGCATTCCCCCTTACTTGTAAACCTATTCTCTTTAGTTACACAGGGAAGCAAAACAAAATCAACACCATATCAGACAGACCTTGATCTCAAGCTCTTCTGTCCTCTTTCCTCGGCGCCCTCAGGGCTGGCATCATCTCAGGCTCCCACATCCTGGTCTAGACTGAGTGCTTACTTTCTAAGTGTGGACCATTAGCCAATAGCGATTCTGAGATGTAGCCTAACCTCCGTACTTTATAGCCAACAATACAGTGGCACAGAGTCTTAGCTGGGCCTATTTTTTCTCCACCACTTGATGTTTCCCTACCACCCAGACCATCAAACACAAAACTCTATCAGAGTAGAGAAGCGAAAATCTAAACCTGAAGAAAATGATTCTATAATCTTACAGTAGGCCTAGATGCTTCTAGTAAAACATAAAACACTAGAGTAGGGAACTGAAAACTAGGCCAAATATTTGAGGAAATCTTCTGTTTAGTTTCAAAATTTTAGATAATGTATTTTTGACTTAGTATTCCAGTACAATAAGAAAATTTCGGCCAAATATACTCCGTAAGTACAAAATGAAATGGAGAAAATAATTCTAAAAGACTATTTCACTCATGGACAATCTCTCTGCTATATTATTCTTTGGTCAAAAGTTGAATGATGCCAAGTATGGTGGCTCACACTTGTAATCCAAAAGCAGGGAACCTGAGGGACAGAGCTGCTATGAGTTCAAGGACAGCCTGGGCAAGGAGAACCTGTCTCAAGAAACAAATAAAAATAGAACAAAATAAAATGTTAATTGATATGTGACCTGCAATTTGTTAATATAACAAATGGAGACTATGTCCTCATTATACCGCAAACACATGAAAATTTAATATATATTTGGATTAAAGCCTGCTAAATTAAATATACATGAAAAAGACCTGAATGCCCACTCATTAATCTCTTTCTGTGTCATAGATAAAAGCAAAAACACAGTCTCGATAAATAATATTTTCATGTGCACAGAAGTTGAAGGCATGAAATCTCCCTGTGCTGTATCAGCTGACATAAAGAATATTTATTTTTTCGGAGCATTTACACGTGTATGAAGTATGAAATACTACAACTAAATTACTGATGAATCTTTTGACATGCCAATATGAAACATATGTACGTTTGAATGTGTTTGTAATAAAGTGTGTTGTCCCAGCCTATCAGTGTGCATTTGGAATTGACATTAGAAACAGTCCAGCGTCTGTGTCTCATTATAGCACACAAGGGTTCCGGAGAGCCATGATCACTTGGGGGTTAGTGTTGACTCATTTACTTGATCTTCTACAGAGCTCAGGATGTAAGATCATTCCAATATGTACCTGTGCCATGGGACATATACTAGTGGAAATGCTTTGCTCTGCATTATGTTAGCACAGATCACTGCAAGCACATCCAAAAAACTTTCTCTTCCTGGGGTGAGGGGGGAGCCTCTGGAAAACCTCAGCCATCTCCAGTGCTTTTCTGTCTATGTTTGTGTATGTGTGTGTGTGTTTGTTTAAATGTTTTATTGATTCTTCCAAAGGGAAAAAAGTATTACAAACTATTTTAGACCATTTGGAAATGATTGAAAACATATAAAGCAGAAAGAAAAACCATCTAATTCCAACAATACGACAGCCATTATTTATATGGGTTCTGCTTGTTTCTATGAATTTTTTCAATAGTTTGTTAAAAGTTAAGACTGATTTGCTTCCATAGTGTTCTAGGAACCATGAATCATTTATAAGAGAATATCAGGTACAAGTGGTATTTCTTTTCCAAGAGGTTGAATTTCAGCTCAGCGTAGATGACATCCTCCTTCAAAAACTATAAAGAGCCTGTGATATAGGAGCAACATGGTGAGAAGTTCAGAAAGAAACAGTTGTGTTCCCTACCTCATCATCATCCGCATCATACTGTGCATAGTGGCGCTCTAGCAGTTCCCTCTGGCGCCTCTCCTGTTCCAGGGTCTGGCTTATCAACTGGGCAACCTCACTCACTTGTCCTGGTTTTTCTCGCCCAATAACAAACCTGTGGAAATGTTAAGAGAGGGTAATGCAGTCACAGTTAGCCAGCTAAGGAGAATGGTCACACTCAAGCCAGAGCAGAGTCTATTTAGACTAGAAAGTACTATGACCCATGTACTGCTGATAGCTAAGAGATGATAGGTTTACTCAGACAGGGAAACACTTTTCACACACAGCTAAGCAAAGAAAAAGAAGGGCAAAAATCAGGGACACTCCACGAAGAAAAGTCAGGAAAGTCATAACAGATGCAATCTGTGCAGCACTTCACACATTTTGATGACTCAAGAAATGGAGGCCAGGAAGTAGTCACCTGTATGTACCTGATGATCCAAAACATTTCTATAATGATGTCCCATAACATGGCAAAAAGAGCATTTTGCAGTAGACCCCCACATTAGGTGGTTAATGGAGGGACACTGACTTTTGCTGAGTTTCTAGGATTTTGTTGACAAGAAGGAGAAATAGAAGGGTTTTATTGCAATTTATAGTTAACAAAAAATTATGGAAAAAGGTTGTAAAGTAACCCAGTGTGTGTGTGTGTGTGTGTGTGTGTGTGTTTGAAGATGTTAGGAAGACAGTGGTTCAAGAAACAATGGGAAAATATCTGTTGATAAGTTAAAAGAAATAAACTGGGAAAACATTAACTTTCTTTAAGTCACATCATTTATGATCAGCCTTTGTCAGTATTATGTATTTTATATAACATGTCATATTCTTTTACATTAACATATTCTATTTTCAAAAATGCAAATAATATGTCTATAGTACATGGTTCCTAAATACCATTTAGAATCATTATTTTAAATGTGATGCTCAGTCTTTTCTACACTTAATTGTTAAACATATTCCTTGACTACAGGATGTTGTTTTATTCAGTCTTAAACCATATAGATCACCATTTTCTGTATAAGGACAATGAAGATCAAATTATTTGTTCTTAGATGTTTCTAGTTAATTTCCTTTCCAAAACATTTTCATACATTTTCCAACAGACTAGACTTGGCTTAGAATTAGGCTCAGATGTTCATCATCTCATTTCTCTTTGGGAGTCAAGCATAAAAAGGATCCTACAGATTTTCTTTGTCAACTATAATTCATATTCAGTAATTCAGTAAACACCTATTTTAAATGTTTGATTCAATAAAAACAACAAACACAAAGGCCAATGATCACTATATCAATGAAAATATGGGGAAAGTCTATCGACCCAAAGCATTTCCTTATATTGCTTTCTAGAAAACTTCTTCACTCTGGTTCCACGCTAATCTCTGGGAGTTTCACTTAAATGAAACTGTGATGTCTAGAGAATGTTTTACTATATGGGATAGACTTTTGACAGACGTATTCTATTAATAGTCCTAAATTTAGATGATTTTAGATATTATGCATCAAGTTACTATAAATATTTGCATGTGAGCCTTTATAGACATGTTTTCATTCTCCTTTAACAAATAATTAATAATGAGTTGAGTCAGATGGTAACTGCATGTGTAACTTTTCGAAGAGTTGCCAAGTTGTCTTCTGAATAGGAGGTGGCATTTCCTATTCTCCTCACACCTGCCCTACATCCTCATCACAACCTGGAGCAGCCACTCTCCGAACCACCGGCCACCCTGGTGTCGCCTGGTGTCGGTGCTCTCAGGACAATGACTCTGACTCACATTTACCATCTACTTCTCTTTTCTCATGAAATATTTTTTCGAAAGTTTTGTCCACTTTAAAAATTGTTTATTTTTATGATTGAGGTGAAATGATTCTTAGTATGTTTTGGTACATATTTTTATCTGTTTTTTGTAGATATGTATACACACAAAATATACATTTACATATTTATGTGTTTAATCTATTATACTCTCCCAGTTTATGCTTTCTGATCTCAGCATTTCAAATTATGTATATGACTTTTTAAAGACAATCATCAGTTTCTGCTTTAGCAGAAGACCACCTTCAAAATTATGTGGCAGAGATGAATTCAGACTTACTATGTGATGAAGTTCTCACATCTTCTCAGCGTCTGTTTGTCAACACAATAATAAACACAGACCTGCTGGTGGCATACTGAGTAGATTTTCATGAATAAACTGTTCAATTATACAAAAAAATAAATGATGTCTTTTAATGAATTCTAATTCCTAAGATTTCTCCCCTACTTTATGATTAAATCTTTTTTCCTTTTATTTCTTTAATTTACAATTTTTCTCAAAGTTAAATTTAATTTTCAGGGTCCTAACTTCCTAACTCATCTTTTCCCACCTTCTGCTCTTCACCTGCTCCTTGGGGGCTCAATCCATTGCTCTGATGTGAATGTGGGTCTCTGTCTCTATCTCCATCCATCGGATGAAATTTCTCCCACCTCTATCCCCGCCCCTGGCTTCCAACTTTTGCTTGATGATCCTGTTTGCTTCCAACTTCCAGGAGGTTCTGTGTATGCTTTCTTTGGGTTCACCTAGGTATTCAGCTTCTCTGGGCTT